>JAAGWQ010000181.1:0-140545 GCA_013396295.1 Fusarium heterosporum | reverse complement strand
TGCTCAAGGAGCTCAGGCACCTCGCTTCCCCTCCACCACCCCCTCCTGCCCCTCTCCAGCACGCTCAGAGATCTCAACAGGCGGGCGCAGTTGCGTCGGGTATGATTGAGATTGTTATGGATGACGATTTATCCTCTGGCAATGATCAGGCTTCCGAGGCCAGCCCCCCTGCTCCAGCTTCTTACAAGGGCCACAACCGAGGTCGGAGCATTGGAGACAGCAGCATCTCAGGCCGTCTTCACAAGGCCACTGAGCGACTCCGATCCGCCAGTCGTAGCCGCAAGGAATATGTTCGATCTCCCCCTTTTGAGGCTCCCTACGAGAGTATCCCGATGCCGCGACAGCTCAAGTCTCCTCCTCCGGTGTCATATAACCCGGATGTTCTGCGTTCACCAATCGACTCTAGGAACAAGCACTTATCAACTGGCCTGCACCGGAACGAGATGATCTAGGAGGTCTCTCGCGACCACAGTCAGCGCGTGGTGCATTATTTTCTTCCTTTCTACCACTCACTATAAACTTTACTTGCATTCTTCGAATCTGTGCATGGCGATCGGCGTTTTCTACACTTTGAAGTCGATACCTTCGCCCCAATCGGGCTTCGCATTCAAGTGCGTTGTACTTCTTCACCTTCTCATGGAAAGAGACGAATTACCAAAACTGCTACATCTTACTTCTTTCTCCTATTTATTTCTTACTTAAAATCAGATCCTGAATCCATCAAAGCAGTTCTTGCAATTTGGCAGGGGCACTGATGGAACGTAAACGACTTTACAATTCTTTGGCCGGACCATCGTGGTCCTTACACACTATGGCCTCAACTACTTTCAGATTATGTTTGAAGATGATGGAAACGGGACTCATGCTGTACCTTTCCAAATTTTACATCCGCGTGGATGTCGGAGGAGGTCAAGGGTGGATATACGGGTTATTTGGGCCAACGGGTGTCACGAAAGAGCAAAAGGGATATAAACAGGGACTAACGTAGCGACTGCTTTATACAATGTTGCCTCGCGGCACTTGTTTCAGTTTTTTGTGAAATGGCGGTATGAAAAGAGATTTGGAATAGGGAAAGATGGGCACTTGGGACGGTTAAATATGAAACGGAGATGCATTTTGATTCCCCAGGAGGGTTTTTTTATTTTAGTACTTACGAATTGAATGAACATATTGCGTTGAAACACCGTGTGGTCTACGACGTAAAGCCTCCATCTTTTCTGCATGTCTTTCTTTCCGACGCCGTGCGCATGGAGGGAGACATGCACTTTGACTGAAATAAGTGGTGATTGCTTCATTCGTCAACAATGAATTCATGGGAGGGTTCGAATTTCCACAATCTCAACAGCACAACATCTCAAGCGTTATAAAAAGATATCAAGAGCTTCAAAAGTCATTGACATGCCCTTGTTAATAATTTTACTCGTCATTACAGAAACCTCTGGTGCATCAAAAATTGCAAAAACAAAAAACAAAAAAAAACAGTCGACTGCTCCATCTCATCCACTTACCATCCCAAATCCCTTCGCACAACGTGTTCCCACCCGCCACGCGACGGGGGAGAGATCTCTGCAGAGTGAAACCTCCCTCAAGGGTCATCTCCAGTGCTTAAGGCTGCAAATTCCAGCATCGTGAGTTACCTGCACGAGTGGGCAACCACCGCAGCGTTCGAGCGGGGCGCGGCGAAGGGCTGGAGGTGCAAGCACAACCAGAATTGGGATGGGCGGTTGAGCGGGTTTGAGCGCCTTCACCGTTAGACCATTACAGTCGAGAACCAATGCTTTTTTTGCAATTTATATACCATTGCAACAGAGCAGTGCTTCAGCAGGTCTGGCGGGGCAAGGGCGCTATAACACCTGTGGCTCCACTGACAACTTACAGGGCAGCTCAGATCGTCTTTAATCAATTTGTTCCAACCTCAATCACAATACGACCTTGATTGCTACTATCGCAGTTCATTCCGCCATTCTTTGGAGTCTGAAGTCTCTTCTACAACCGCATCTCAATGGCCTCAATTCTGCATACTCCCGCTATACAATAATAATTGCCGATTTCTTGATAACCATCATGAGGAACCATTAACTCAACCTCTACTTACTCCTCTACTTTTCACGCCGAGTTTCTCACGATGCTTTCAATACCCGCCCGTCTTGACATTCGTCATCCCTCGCCGACGACCGCCGAGTTTACCGTCACGACCCTTCGACCACTTCCGCCAGCAATACATACTCTACTCCTCCTTTCCCGTCTTCTTCTCTCGATCTTCACCATCCTGCTCCTCCATGCGCGCATCACCCTTCATCCGCTCCTCGTTCGCGCCGCACCATCTCTTCTCAAAATTATACCGGCCTCGTACCTCCGCGCACCAACCTCGTTGGTTGCTCTCGCACAGAACATACCGTTATCTGTCCTCGTTCCCGCGAGTATAGCTGTGCTATGGCTTTCTAGTCGGAGGGGCTACGCAAGCGAGAGTATTCTCGTAATGAGAGGGCTGGGTGTGCAGACGAGCGAGAGTCCGGGGAGCTATCTTGCTGGTACGGCAACGAGATTTATCCCTACCGAGAAGATCCATGATATTCTTGTTAATGAGGCGTTCCTTGGGTTCGAGGTGCGGTACTACCTCATTGTTATAGTTGAGGGCGAGGACGATGTGGTCGTTGTGTTTCCAGGCTTACTGCCGCGAAGGAAGATTGTGGAAGAGGTGTGGAGGGGTGTTAGGAGATGCTTGTACGAGAGTAGGGCAGAGGAGAAACCCCAAGCTTGAGCCGATATATCCATAGGGGGGCGATTGTTACATTGCATGTGCTTGGCTTTATGTTTACACGATTTGAATTTCGATGTTCTTATGAGACAGCAAGGACGGTATCTAGCGTCTACTCATCCATGGCCTCGTCCGCCTTTCGCTTCCCAATCCCTCTCTGTGTTCGCATATCCTCTGAACTGGCATACCCCTTTCTGATAGCATATCTCTCGTTCTGCTCTTCAGGGGACTGCAGTTTATCCTTCTTCGACATTGGCACGTAACGACCACCCATACGTCCAATATTTCCGCCTTCGTAGACAACGACACTGTTCGCCTGTTTCCCTGCAGGTTCGGGTCGAGCTACGTGGCGCGAGGGATCGTTACTGCGTTGTGTTGAGACGAGCTGCAGAAGTTGGTTGGAGAGTAACTCATCCAGTTTGCGCTCTCGCCAATGTGCCCACATTCCGTCCATAACACCAAATGGGCCAGGCTTACTCAGTGCAGGGTCATCTGCAAGATATACCCAATCGAGTTCATCGGTCTTCTTAGCCATGGGGTCGACAGGGGCAGAATTCAGGCCAGGGAAGATGCAGTCCCAGAGAACCAGGGGCACCTCATCAGCCATGACATAGTTGGGCTTACACGGGGTTGCAGCAACATCAAGCAAGGTCGTTACGACTTCTGGTTTCTCCAGCCGCTGGCCTGCTAGGAAGAGAACAGCCACCATATGACGGATCTGGTGCCACAAAAAGGCAGAACCTCGAACATTGAATGAATACACCTTGGGGTACACAGTACCGTCTGACGGCAGGCCTTCGACTGGTGCAAATTGCGGCCCAGAGAGATATGGTAAAGCCGAGCTCACGTCGCGGACCTCTTCGATGTCAGCCTCATAGATGGTGCGCACAAAGTTCGTAATCTGCTTTCCAGGGTCGATCTTGCAAAAGTTACGGAAGTCGTGCTCGCCCTCGTAACGCTTAGCTGCCTCACGCATCGCTTCAATGTCAAGCCAGCCGTTCTTTGCACCGCCAGCATTGGGCTCTGGGGTAAAGGCTGGCTGTGTAAAGAAGTAACGGTACTGGCGCTCACGGCATGAGAAACGAGCGGAGAAGTCTGGCGGCGGCGAGGGGCACCAGGCAAGGATACGAATGTCAGGAGGTAGAACTCGGTTGAGCAGTCGAGGGTATTGAAGTTCGTCTTTGACATCATCAAAAGGCGGCGGATTGTTCGCTTCCTTTTCTTCTTCTGCGTGCTCTCCAGATTGTTCATCGACAACCATTGCCTCGCCGGACTCACTTAGACGCTGCTTCTTCTTTGGCAGGGGTTTGTTGCTTCGGACTCGAAGGCCGATGACCTGTCCAAAAGCACTAACACCCTTGTCTGTGCGGCCACATTTTGAATACTCGCAGCAGTCAAAGTCAACGATTCTCTCATCATTGGGGAAGATTAGACACGCCTTGGTGAGGGCATTCCACAGTTCCTCTTCAATAGATGGAGCGTTAGCCATGGCCTGGAACTCAAATCCACCGTAATTCTTGCCCAGATATGCAAGTTTCAAGGCGATGTATCGAGTTGAATACTTGCTGGGGTCCATCTTTCGCTTTCCCTTTGGTTTCGTCGTCTTTGCCTTATCTCCCTCTTCATCTTGAATTTTAACCTCAGTCTGTGGTTTGGGCTCCGGAGCAGGACGGTTTCTCAGCTCAGCCTCAAGTTCCTTGACTTTTTGAATAAGGCCATTTTTGGTCCATGACTGGTAATTCGACTCGCTAGACATGGTGCGGTTCTTTGCAGTTTTTCTCTGCACACAAGATTCTGGTGATTCACCACTTGAAGGACTGTACGAGATTTTGTGTTGAGAATGAGAATGAGAATGAGACTGAGAATTAGATCGAATTTGAGCACCGTTTATTATAACTGCGAGCGGACTTTGACGCCCAATACAGCGGCCAAAGGGTCTCATGAAGTTGGTGGGTTCTAATTTTGGGCGATTATATGCAGGCCTATGGTTCATTAGTTTTCTGAGAGAAGGGCTTTACTGCAGTTCAAGATGTGGCTTGTCAGCAAAATGTGGCTGTACTCTTCCCAGCGCCACAGTTGGGGGTTTAGAGATAAGTTACGTACTGCTCTCATCTCATCTCTATCTCTAGCCGCTCACTTAACAACGCCATGCTCGCTCATTTCGAGAAGGTCCATCTCTGATACATTAACTCTCATTTCTCACCAGTTTCAACGGACCTGATTACTCTGCGTGCACAAAATGGACCCCGAAGTGATTAAGATTCTCCTCGTAGGCGATGAAAAATGCGGCAAGACTACGTTCCTTTCGTATGTAGAATCCAACTCATTTGTTGATTTATGAATATCTCATGCTAAGTCCCATGTCTCCAGCCGACTCAGTGCGGGCGAAGGCGTCAACCCCGTTCCTATGCTCCGTGATATCGATCAGCCTTATATCTTTGGTATCAAGACCGGAAACAAACAGTTTCAATTCCAATTCTTTGATACATCCAGCCCTGACAATTGGAGAACCCTGGACCCTGATGCCATTGTCATTTGTTTCGATATCAGCCAGCGACTGAGTCTTATCAATATGCAAAGATATGTAAGTGTTTTGTCGTTTGCCTTCGAGACACATAGAGCAATAGCTAAGACTCAATAGTGGATCGATGAAGTCAAAAAGTCGTTCCTGCGAATCGACACCCTGCCTCTCATCATCCTCGGGCTGAAGCGCGACCTAAGATCAGAGGATGACCCTAACGGAATTATCTACCCACAAGAAGCGTATCAGGCCGCGCAGACCCTCAGAGCGGATCGGTATGTGGAGTGTTCGGCAGTGACGGGAGAACTGTTGAATCTGGCATTTGAGGATCTATGCAAAACAGCCATGACTCCAACAACAGGCGCCAAAAGTCAGAGCGCAAGCACATGCACCATGATATGAGCTTTCCAGGGTAACAATGCATTTGGGCTAAGGGTAGAATCTGTGGACGAATAGTTTGGTGTTATATGTGGTAAACCGAGGACTCAGGCAGCGGCGTCGTTCATAGAGACATCAGCGCCGCCCTCCCCTTCGGCACCCTCTTCAGAGGCAGGGAACTGGCCAAGGACTTCGGCGATGATGTTGACTATGGCTTCCTGCTGCTCCTCATTGAAGCGTTCAGTCATCTCCTCGACAATCGTGTTGAGGGCAGCGACAGAGGCGGGGCGCAAGTTGATTATCATGACAACCTCTCCCTTGGCAAGGTTGTAGGGCCGCAAACGCTGAAGAAGGGTGGAAATGCAGCCTTGGGAATAGGGCAGCGGCTCTTGGCTCAGAGGACCAGGATTAGTGCGGAGATACTGGAGAAGCTGGAAGTAATGTCAGATAAATCTAGTTCCTGCACGTGTTTCTGATGGTCTTTTTGGTGACTGAGCTCTCTTTTGAAGAAAAATCTTACCTCACGAACTACCGTCTCCAAATTTGGGGGACCCCGACGTTTAGCGTCCTTGTATCGCTCGCGCTGTTCCGTTACATGCTGATAGACCTCGTAGTTTGTGAGGACAGCCGCCTGCGATTCAATGACCTTCATGGCTGCAGTTGAACTGTGTAAGATCTACCAATGCAAAATAGTGAAGGGTCTGTCTGACCTGACGGTGGAGAGGAATAGATGAGGCTCTGTGCTGGACAAAAAAAAGAGATTATATATTGGCCAATTAGAAGGCTCAACCACAGCAAGGGGCAGAGCTATTTCAGTGGATGGGGGCCTGGAAAGGCCCGTCGGTCCTTGTAAGACATTTCAAGACGAGAGGTTTTTGTCTTGTTTTCTAGCTTTCAATTTCTTTTCTTTCTTTCTTTTTTTTATTTTGCCTAGCTGCAGGCGAGTTTCTTCTTGACGGTTTACCCGATCTGCTACGTTGTGAATTTCGTGATTTGATCTTATCGGGTTTAGCTAAATGACATGCGCTGTTTTTTTGCATGTGAACCTGGCTAAAAGCTGGGGAACGATTGAACGACACACGTCAGAGCGCATCACTATGCGAACTTCTTTTTTCATTTCCCATCCAATGAGTTTGTTTCCTTTCATTGGGTCATTGGGGTTGGTCAATCTTGTCAATACACGGTTCATGGTGTTGTGCATGCAGGGTAAGTATCCTTTATGCAGTGCAAGCTGCCTACATATTTGTTAAAATGGCATCATTGATATGGAACAATTCCCTCGGATTAGGCATCTGCGTCATTAATGTGTGAAAGAAGGAGGCCGTGTGCAACTGTGCTTCAAGAGGCATGAATGTAAGCCATTATTCCGGAACAAAGGTAGGATAAATATTGGGTGTCCCTACAATGGTGGTACAAATCAATTGACCAACCCCCCCCCCCTCACCTCTACCAGGCTGGAACTTCAGCGTCGTGCAGTGGGTAAGTTTGCCTTTGGTATTATTACCCGGAGCTACGGATGAAGTTGTTGATGAAGGCCAACACTCCATATCCCAACAGCTTTGCAGTATTGCGCAGGTACTGGACCCGATAAGGCAATTGATCCAAGACGTAGCGGTCTACCAATTTCTGTCGGTTCCGCCTTTCATATGTCCATGGAGGTTTGCGACAGGAGCCTGGCTAATGTGATGCCGTACCATACCCTGAACCTGGAGCGAAGTTGGCGGGGGTGGATACGGTAGGGATACAGCACAATCAAAGAGCAAGCACGTTTAACTGTTCAAAGAAGTATTTAAATATACGCAATAATGTCAAAGTATGTAAAAACACACCATGATGTTTTATCGGTTGCTTTGCCGAATACCACTAACACACGCCTTATTCGGTAAGAGAGCGAGTATTTATCGTGGCACCTTACTATTTGGAGTAAGCCAGACAAGTGCGAATATATCTGCTGAGCAGGTGCAGCCATGTCATCATTTTTAAGCTGGTTACCCGATCACCTCACTCATACTCATTCATAATTCAATCCAACCTTTTCTTTTCTCTCTTTGGCAGGACCAAATTCAATTTTATTATTCTCCTGTCAATAAACACATTTTAACTTCCCACAAAAGCTTCTGCTTATTACTTGAATTATCAAAGGCTCAATAACCTTTACCAAATCGCATGTAATGGGCCTGTGACCCATCTTTCTTCCTCTCATAGCATCGCATCGCATCGCGTCGCATCTCCACTCTTCCACCCGAGCACTAAGGCATCTTACTACTGTGACCGCGCCTTCCTCGACTTTTATCCAGTCGGTTCCTCATTTCGAAGCATTTGAACCTCTCCATCCTATCGTCTTCCTCTCACTCTAACCGATGAACAATACCCGACTCTGCACTCTTCACTATTGGCCGTCTGCCCAATCTATCTTCTCATTTACTTATTAGAGGCTTCATACTGCCTCCGACACCGGCATTGCAGCTTATTTACTTGGAGATCCCTGCCCTACCCTGCCCTGTCATTCGGCATTGAAACCTGCCTCAGCACCGTGACCGATTCAGAGTCGCCTGGTGCAGTGCAGTTTGCAGCACACCACAGCATAGTGACGTCGCCCTGCCCTGTCCCAGCAGATTCTCCTGTGCGTCAAGTTTGACCCTGAGCCCCTGTTGGTCTACCAAGTTGTTCATCGGGTCAAGGCCACCCAATCCCTAGAGGCCCTCAACAACAACATCCATCGGCTACAGCGTTCACAGCATATTACACTGCTTCTTAGCGAACGCTTGCAGCCACCTCCTCGACACCCAGAGTAGCCATTTCCAATCAGACCTCCACTACGGAGTAAATCCACTGCACAAACACAAACCGGGCCCACTCCACGTTGCCGTGCTCCAACAAGCTGGGGAGAGTTTAAAAAAATTCACAATACCTACCTGCTTTATTATTAGGGTCGACCATCTCTAGGTTGACTTGCAAACTTCAACCCTGCCTTACCCTACATCAGCTCGGAGTTCGATCTGTCTTGATCTTGCTTCTACTCGTTTCAGCTTGTCTCGAGATTCTCCTCTTCTACCTTCAATCCCATTAATCCTAGTCGAAGCTTTCTTCCACCGCTAAGAAGCTCTTGACTCGTTCGGTCCCCCTCATAAAAAAAAACAAAAAAAACTACGTATTCACCCCTCCGATTCGGGGCCCCTCCACACCCGTTTTCCGCTTCCGTCCTTCGCTCCAGTCAAAACTTTTTGCTCTTCTAGCGCCGAGAGCATCCTCAACCTCTACCTTCAACCGACATACATTTACCGTCGACATGGTGCGCAATATTGTCATTCTGGGAGGCAACTCTCACCCGCGACTCACAGAAAGAGTCTGCCAACTCCTTGGAGTTCCAGCCAGCAATCGAATTCTCGGGAAATTTTCTGGCGGCGAGAGCCGTTGTGAAATTAAGGACTCAGTCCGCGGCAAAGATGTCTACATTATACAATCCGCCTCCGGCAATGTTAACGACAACCTTATTGAGCTTTGCATTATGATCTCAGCTTGCAAAACTGGTTCTGCAAAGCGAGTGACTGCCGTTGTGCCTCTGTTTCCTTACTCTCGACAGCCCGATTGGCCTTACAACAAAGCTGGCGCTCCTTTGTCACAAGTTTCTGGCTCTTCCAAAGACTATACCTTTGAGAGCGTTCCTCCTACACCTCGTCCCGGTGGCCCCAAGTCAGCTGGTCTGCCCAATGGCGTCAACAACTTGACCGAAAAGCTCTCGAAAACGGCCCTCGCAAACGAAGGTGCCAACGGCAATTTTACTCCTCGTCGCTCAGACACCTTCTCGAGCACCACCTCCGAAGCTCGTGGCCATCAACCCGAGAACTCGACTTCCTCCCTGAGAAGCGCCTACACCACACACGATTACGAGAACCAGTCCTACATCTCCAGCAACTTTCAGCCTAAGCCGGGCTACAAGCAGTGGATTGCTCAGGCTGGCACTCTTGTCGCTGATCTACTCACCTGCGCTGGTGCCGACCACATCATCACGATGGACCTGCACGATCCTCAATATCAGGGCTTCTTTGATATCCCTGTCGATAACCTTTATGGAAAGGCCCTGCTCCAGAACTACATTCAGAGTCAAATTCCCGAGTATCCTCAGGCTGTCATTGTCTCTCCCGACGCGGGAGGTGCGAAGCGCGCCACCCTCATTGCAGACAGTCTGAAAACAGACTTCGCTTTGATTCACAAGGTAATTTCACCAATTGATCTTCCCCCTTCTGAACAAAACTCATTTATTGCTATCAAGGAGCGACGGCCTATTCGATTTACCGAGCATCGAAACGCAAGTATGATGCTGGTTGGTGAAGTGAAAAATCGCATCTGCATTCTTGTTGACGACATTGTCGATACTGGCAACACCATCACCCGTGCTGCGAAACTTCTGAAGAAGGAGGGTGCTACTATGGTTTACGCCCTTGTTACTCACGGAGTATTCAGCGGCGATTCCATTGCTCGTATCAACGCTTCCGCTATTGACAAGATGCTTGTTACGAACTCTGTTCCCCAAGAGGAGCACCGCAGACAGTGCCCTAAGCTCGACGTGCTCGATATCTCACCCGTCTTCGCTGAAGCTATTCGCCGTGTTCATCATGGCGAGTCCATTAGTGTGCTTTTCCAGCTCACTTAAGGCTCTGATATTGCACTCACGGTTTGTCAATAAGGCTCCGGACACTCGACCACACGACCTCGAGGTTTCTGGATATCTGATCTATCACAAAGCATGCCGCCCTTTCGCCGTGGATGTCGCATATCCTCGTCCCATATTGCGATATATTGAAATGATATGGGGTATTTCGTTTTGGAGTTTACCGGCGAGCTTCCATTTATATTGCATGTCTCATACCAGACTTGGTTCACTGGTACTCTTTTTCTCACACCACTACACTCATCATCGTATCTGTTTAGGTACCTGGACTGACACACGAGCGTGTCCGAAGAAGACTATGAGAGGAAGGGATTTGGTTGAACGGTTGCAGCGCGGGTTGGGGCACGGGTTTTCTTGCTTTCTGCTATGCTGCACAAATTTCACCTATTCCTTAGCCTGGACTATCTTGTTTCTCCCTTCGGGCCCTAACTCTTCTCTTTGCTCTACACAAAAGTTCCTAGGCATCTGTTCGAGCGCTATTGACCGTATCTCTACTCCAGGCTGGAGAAAAGGCAGTACGTTGAAAGATGTAAACGAGTTGAAGATACCTTTCTGTGTGTATCTCAGTTCCGTAATTGCATAGAAGTAAAGTCAGAACGTAGAGCTTTGGATCAACCAAAAATTTAGACAGGTGCTGGCCTAGCTTCTGTGCTGTGACAGGAGCCTAGGTTGGCCACTCAGTTAGCTTCGTAAATGGCGATGCTGTTAATGTACAAGAAATAATGACAGAAATAAAGCTTAGCATGTCTCTTCCCGCTATCATGCATAGTTTTACTTGGCCGACGTTGAAATGCCAGAAATTGTCTCTAGTCTCCCACAGTATAGCTAGTGACAGACGGATCATCAATTGTGTATAAGGTAGCCTTGCGTACATCCAGTGCTTGGTTACATATGACCTTCCTGAATTCTGCAGAGTATCTTGTCTTGGCATTTGAAGTACCTCTTTGCTTCTGAACCACCACAATATGGGCCGACACAACACTCTTGTCTCGTTCTAAAAGATCATACACTAGCCTTGACTCTACCCTTCACAGTTAAATAAACTCCCAGCCCTATCCGTTTCATCACGATTCCTCACTAGCCACTCATGGACCGCAGCATTTCCAGATCGGAAGGAACTTGCCAACCGTGAGTGGCGGCAGCACGGCGGAAAGCGTCGACAGCTTCAAACATGTTATAGTCCATGTTTCCTGCGACGACTGTACCTGCTTGTACTGGAGCACTGGTGCGTTCTAGGCGAGCTGGAGGATCTTTCTCACATAGATTCATCCTGACCTCGAGAAAGACCTTTTCCAAAGACAACGCTGGGGACCACCCTGAGTTGGTGAGTAACTCTGAGCATATAGCACCGCCCACGGTAACATGACCCCCACCCCCCTGGGCAAATGGTAGGAAACGTGGGCGTATCACACGTACGAACGGTGGTGAAATTGGGAACGAAGCACCGAAGCGTAATTCGAGCACAATGCTCGAGCACCCATAACGAATCATGTCTTGGGCAAGAAGCAAACTCTTATCGAAGCTATGAAGCTCAACGATCCAATGGAACATATTTTCCAGCTTCTCGAAATCGATATACCATCCTAATATAGCCAAGTCGTGACTTGACTGAATCTTTTGAAGGTCTTTGATATGGTTGCTGAGTGCTCGGAGAGCAGCAAGGGATGACGCTGCCCATGTCGGCTCAGTCAATTTGGGAAGAGAGCTGATATCAACTTGACCCGGCTGAAAAGGGGTAACATTGCTAATCTGAGACGGCAATAGCCGCGTTTCTCCCAAACCCGAGTCTGTAGATGTCCTTCTTCTCTTTCGTGCTGTTGTAGGTACTATGGTATTCTCGTCATCAGAGGCTAAGAGGTAATCTAGCTCGGCATCGGCTTCAGCACTAGAACTAGAGTCCGAAACCGAATCATCGAGCAGAATAGGACACCCAACAGATGATCCAATGGCACTCGATTGATCTTGTCCCCGTACACGTCGGCGAGAAATCGGTATGGCTGACTTTGGGATGGCGACTTTTCGTTTACCGCAAACCAATACGTGAGAAGGGTCTTGTTCGAGATACATGGAGGAGTCCGAGTAAGCCGTATCCGTCGTTGCGGCCACATTTGGTGACGACCGTGTAGACGTCCGATGGACTTCAATAAAGAGATAACGGCATTGGATCCAATCGACATTTTCGACAACAAAATGGGGATTTGTTGATAGAAATTTATTCGGTTCATTGACGAGTTCGCATATACTTATCGCATTGGTGATCTTGAGCACCGAGTTCCCCCATGAGTTATAGGTGAGTTGATGTCCGCCCATGTAACCGCTACTGACAGTGAAATCCTTCGAAAAGTAGACACCGTTACCATATGCACGGCCATGGGCCACCACAGAGAAGTCAAGACCAGTCCGGATGATGCTGTGCCAGTTCGAGAGTGGGCTGCCATGCCACGCGAAGAGACTAGGGTAGCGTTTCTTGGGCAAGTGTTTGAGGAAGAGCTGCTCTTTTTCTGGAGATCCCTGGGCAAAGCGAAACTGCATCCATCCTGCTTTCATGCCACCAACGAGTTTATTCTCTGGCATAGCTACATCTGGCGAAGTCGCCCCTGGGATCTGGGCATCCTGCACAATGAATGATCTGTTCGATGCGACAATCCAGTTGAGAAGGCCAAGCGTTGATGAGCCCATTCGCTTCCATGATGTCAGGCGGCGTCCAGGTCTCCCTGTCAGATAGTCTCTCATCTCTTCCACAGACGGGATACCCTCTGCCATGGAAAGGAGTGCCCGGTCGCGCTCCGCCGGTTTTAACATGTCGATGTCCTGTTCATATTTAAACACCGTGACCTCTACACCTCCAGGGGTTGGTGCAATATCTTGAGTGTCCTTCTTATCTGTGGGATTGGGAACAATACCCAGAGGGGTTGTGCTTGTCGACATGATTTCGAAAGTAAAATCGGTGGATCTACACGAATCAATCATACAGATGTGCTTTTCGACATCTACATGTCACATTAGCCTCCTAACAAATCGATGGCCGGAACAGTATTGAATATGCGTTGGCCAACTTACTTGTGTGGAATATCGGTGTCGACAAGGATTTCATCCTGCCGACAACAAGGAGTACACACTGGCCCTCTCCAATCGATCTACACTTGGGGTAATCGGAGCTCTGAAACTTGAGTGTCTTGAGTTCGAAGCAAGCCTCTGCGATAATAGGCTTTGTAGAATCTAGTGCAAATGCTGATGAAGCACATTTGAGTCCCAGTCCTCGTGGGAACTCGCGAAGCCGACTACTGGCGGCTGCGGAATAGAAGAAGCTGACAAGTAGATCCACAACATAAGGGTTGTTGATGATTTCTTGCTCGATACTTTGACAAAATCCCAAGGACAAGTATTGATACAGACAAAGTGAATTATCACAAACAAAAGGCTTCACGGCCTCAAACCCTTCATCTACTCTCTGATGACAAACCAAACAGTATTTGGTACACTTGATGAACCTCTGTAGGCTAAATTGCATGGCAACAAGGATGATGTTGAGATCGTTCGTATCGTCTGATACATAATCATGTCGAAGGAATTCCAGCCCAAACCTATCGGCAGACGCAACCCGATCCCGCTGGACTATGATGTCTTGAGATGAATTCGAATTTACTGAGAGATGGTTGCCTCTGCTCAATTGGAACAGCATCTCCTGAGCTTGTTCCCAAGAGATCCTTTCTGATAGTCGCAGCCGCAAAAGACCTGGAAACGTCTTGTTCAAGAGCGTATCGAGGGATAATGACATATAGATAGGAACAAAGGGACTCTTGGGATCACTCTCTTCCCCCTCACCCTCCTCATCAGGGTTTGACTGTTCCAGAAGTTGACGTGAAAACATTCGTATCATAGACTCATATGACGGCTCTGGGCCAGCACATTTTCCAAATCGGCACTGTACTGTTGTTTGATCGGATGGGAGTTGTAAAAATTCCGACAGGGAAGGGTAGCCTGTCCACAGCTTGAACACTAGAACAACGTATTCAGACGGTTCGAGACCCCATGCTTCAAGAGCTTCTTCAGGAATGGCCAGTGTTGAGACTCGAATAGAAAGCGAGAATAGGCGGAAAGTTACATCTTCTCCTTCAGTTGGGATCGAGATGTGGAACCCTGCTTTCCTTGCTTCTCGTAGATGGCGCTTCAGGCGAACCGTTCCAACACGAGCGGATCGAGGTGTGTCTTGAAGGGCCGGCCTGCTAGGTGGCAGTGGATCAAGATCCAAATAATCGTAGTCATCGTCATAGGATGAGTCTTCGTCGTCGTCCATAATAGAATCACCAGATGGTTCCATGCTCTCGATCAGAGGCTCTTGCGATATACAATAGTCTGACAAGTTCAATTTTTTCGTCAGCACTCTGGAAACCGTGGTGATGACATCTTTGACACTCCAGCCCTTGGTCAAGCGCGATGTATCTTGCAGCCACTGCTCTAAAGAAGCTGGTGTGTCTGAGGATGTAAAGATCAGGAAGCCTGGATGTCTTGGGTAGGAGTCGGGGTCTGTCGAAAGGGCCTGGATATCTATACGTGGTTGCCGGGCTTCTTCTTGTGGCATACTGGAGTTTGTGTAGGTGAATGCGAGCTCCCCATCTGAATCACCTTTTCGTAAATTTGACACACAGGGGAAGTCATCGGCAGCTTCTATCGCGGCCCTGAGGTCGATATTGAACTGCCTGATGCCCATGATGCCATTCAGTGCGTCCGCCTTATGGCTGCTGGAGTAGTGTGAGAAGGGATGGGAAGTTTCTTGGGCAATCTTGAGAAAGAAATTGGGGGGGTTTTGTCATAGGCCTGTTAGAGTTTGGACAAGACTTTTAATGTTCACGTTAAGAACGCCGCTTGTTTGGGAAGAGTGGTTTCTTTGTGCGACTGCAAGAGATAGACACAAATAGAAGGTACAACTATATGGTTCTGTAGACAGGAGGCATAGAGAGAGGCTGAAGGTAGGTGCACGGGGGTGCCTGGCTGCTGCCTGCCCACTGCCCACTGAATTGAGAGAGAGAGAAGAGATAGGGCAGATTGACCAAAGTGGAAAGCGCCTTCCTTACGTGGACTTCTTTCAAACCACCTAACTGATATCATAAGATGTGAAAAGCGATACCTCACCATTTCCATTACTCGACGGCATATAACTAGAGAGACAAGGTAATACATGAATGGAGTTTAGTTGCCGACTAAATTTAAGCACTTGGTCCCTGGTCAGCCCTACCAATAGCGTTTATGACTACAACAAGACTCTCCCAGGTCTCGCAGGCATATTCTCTAAACTTGATTTGGAGTGCAGGCGGTGTTTGTTATCCCACGTTCAACACGATTTGGCACATGCCTGTGTCTTACTTTTACAGCAAACAGGACCCTAAGAAACATGAACAGATAGAAAGGTACCGATCTGCTGCAGGTGAGTGGGCCTCCCCAGACACATCTTGAGTGGGCTGTCTCCACTAAGTGAGCGGAAGGCGCCTGTTCTTAGGTTTCCTCCGCTGTGCTCTGCTATAACTGCCGGGAGTGTTATTGATTGATAATGATGCAAATTTCTACCGATAAATATCACCATGCCTCCTCTAGTAGTTAAACGATATTTAGATATCAGTGCTACGCAGAAAGTAACATCAAATTCACACGGCACAAAGCAAGCTTACTCTTTGTCCCAGCAGAATCGTGTGTGCTATCGCGTGACTTTTACTGGTCTCACCTCCAGCCACCCTTGCCGAGCCTATGCCCCTTCTAAAAAGGGATCACAACACCAGCTTATCAGTCATTCTCGTGTTGTCTCCCCTCCCCCTCTTCTTTTGTTGATTCTCTTTGACTTATCCTGGTAATCTGGCCAAACCTTTTCTTACCCTTCTCCGTGCTGTTACAATTCACGTCCGCTCGTTCACCAAAATTATCGAAATGCTTCTCTGCCTTTGACTGTGAGAATTGGCGCGCTCAATCATTTCACGTTCGCTGCCTTTCGTTCCATTAGCGACTTTACGCAGCTGTTCCCATCACTCGCCTGTGACCATCAAATAGTTCTTCATCCAACTGTCATCAATGGCAATCAACATCTTCTACGGCAGGCAACGCCGGTTTGGGTCTCGCCGATTGACTTTTCTGGTCCTTGTTGTCATTGTCTTCGTCTCTGCAACTTACACCACCTGGTACCCAAATGCAGTGCCAGTCGGCACTCCCATCAAGGCTACAGATCCGCATGGCTCAAGCAAGGTCAAAACATCCGTGTCTGGTCTCCGTGATTCCCTTGCCAAAGGCGTGACAGAATTTAACCCGTTCCGTGGACCTGCTCATGCGCCTCCTGTTCGAGCCCAAGATTCGTTTCAAGGTACTTCATGGTGGGCTGATTGGAAATGGCTATCTGTACCTTTCTCCAGCTCGCTTACTCTTGACGAGGATAGAGCTCTGTTGCCTCCGCTTCATAACCGTCCATTTATTTACTGCTACTATGACGCAGCTGCTAAAAAGTCGAGGGAAGAGAAAGATGCTGAAAGCGACTTACTTCTGTCTTGGAGGCGAGCTTGGTGGGCGCAAGGCTTTCGGCCAACTATTCTGGGCACATCAGAAGCAACAGCAAACCCAAAATACCAAGAACTACAAAGACTCGAAATCCAGCCTGAATTGAAGGCTGACCTCATGAGGTGGCTCGCCTGGGAGTCCATGGGCACTGGATTTCTGGTCGACCATGCTTTGTTTCCTGTCGCGCATACTGAGGATCCTCTCTTGGCTTTTCTCAGAAGAGGCGAGTATCCTGCCATGACCAGATGGAAAGATCTCGGAAGCGCCCTTATTGTAGGCTCCAAGGAGGATGTCACCAAAAGCATCCGAAAACTGATGGACTCGCCTGCATTGAAAACTGCCAAGGGTGTTATAGATGGGTTGACAAAGAATGACATCGGGGTGGACAAAGCACAGTCCGCACTGGTGCACTACAGCCCCGAGATCATCAAGAAACAATACTCCAAAATTGATGACAGTCTCACTAACGCACGTGCTAGAGGCTTAGGGGCACTCAACAGGTTGATCAACGCTCATCTACACGCTGTCTGGCAGAATAGCTTCCCTGGCGGTATCGAAGTTCTCAAACCTTTCCCCGAATACACCACAGAGATGACAGTCCCTGCTTTTAAGCTTGGCAATTCACTGGCATCTTGTCCCGATAACCCTATCGTTTCGTCATGCCCTCCCGGTATCTCAGGCTGTGCACGCTGTGCTGCCGGGACCATATCCATGAAAGTCACCTCTCCTGAACAGTACCAGAACTCCAGTGGTGCATTCGCCATCGGTACAGTTCCCCATCCATGGACGCTTGCCACCTTGACCAGTCGCAAGGAGAAGGTTGATGTCAGTTGGATTCGTAAAGAGGCACCTCGAGACCCCTGGCTTGACACAATCACCAGGGGTCTTTTGGGCTCCAAGATTTCCAGCAATTCGCGCATTATGCGCTTCAAACAGGCCGTGGCCGACGAACATGCTCCTACTCATGTACTTTGGCTGACAGCCGAAGCTGACGTTCCGCCAGATCTGGAATGGTACTTTGGATTCCGGGTTCCTAAAGGTTCAGGAGAGGCATACCTGGCTGGAGAGAATAGAGGAGACGAGAAACCCACCCAAGAAAAGGTTGAGGTTGACAAAACGGCGAAGAAAGAACGTGCAGAAATGTCCGAAACAAAATCAAGACCCGAAAAGCCAGGGCCTCGTCCAGATGATAATCTCGAGAAGAGTCTTACTCCACAAGAGAAGCAGTCGAAGGAGAAGACTCTTTTAGAACACGCCAAGAAGGTCGTGTCCTTTAAGAAATCGACCGAAACTACTCGACGACGAGCATCGCTCGAAGCTTGGAATCTAGCCGACACAGAAGCATGGAAGTTTGCGCGCGCTTTTCTCGCACGCCGCAGTATGGAACGAATCGATTGGGAAAAGAAGGAGGCTAAGTATAGTGGTGGTTCTGGGTCTGAGAAAGGTCGCAGTGCTTGGAGCCGTTGGAGGGATTCAAAAGAAAGGGAGTAAGGGTCACAGGGTGAAGTTTTCATGAAGCTGTGAGTGTGTTCTACTCTTCGCGGTATTTTCGATTTCATGCAAGCGGTTCTGGCGTCTAGGGGTATATATCATGGAGTTATCATGACTACAATGAATCTTTGGTGTCCAACAAAAGTCATTGTTACTACTAAGTGGTCAAACATGCGATCCCAGTAAAGAACGTGTGTATTGACTACCTACTCTCCCCTCGCCAATGAGTCCTTCAACAGCAGCGACATCTCTCAGTCGCCACCATCGAAGTCCCCTACCATCAAACACGGCTAGTATCACCTCCCATTTCGCCGCTCAACTCCCGAGAAGTAGGACCACGGTGCTCCAGTACTGCGGCCTTTCCAAGGGTTCCATTTACATGCTTGGAAGGGAAAGTACCGTTTCCATTCTGTGTGTGCGCGTTGCTGGCGTAAGAGCGAAGAGCCAGGCGAGCTGACTCAAGGACCTTTTCAGCGTGGACAACTGCATCGCGAAGGGCGTTGGCAGTGGGATCTTCGGAATGAGAAAGCTGCTCAGCGCGGAGCTGGATGATATGGCCATTGAGCCAGATGCCGTCGAGCTGGGCTTGGGTCATGTCTCGGGCGCCTGAGATGCGACCACGGCAAGATGGCGTTCCGCAAAGGCAGTCGAATGCCTGGGCCATGTGCCATTCGGTAGAAGGGTAGAAGAACTAGGGGTCCCGTGAGCTAACGGAACTCAGGTTATTCATAAGAATTTACGAACTGTAAGCTCATCGCCAACCTTGAGGCCCTTGGGGCCAACGAGAATGTTTAGGTTTCCTACATCGAAAAGCTACACGATGACCGTTAACCTCAAAATCTTCCTCTGACATAGAAAGGGCTGTTTCGACATCCACGAGCTCTCCTTCAAGTAAATTGACTGACTAGAGTAGGTTCACACGAGTGATTGATATAGAGCAAGTCGCTGTTAAGGTTGAGGTGAGTATCACGGCCGGTCTGGACTGTGGCGTAGGTAGGTTCGCTGGCGGGGGTGCAGGGCGGGAAATCAAACTTTGCGAAGACGGCAAAGGGCGGAAGAGAGACGCGTGAGATACTCTTGGTGGTGAATTCTTCTGCGTTCACGACGACGACCTCCTGGATCTCGGGGTGAGAAGGCTGGTGCCAGTGGGGAGTAAGAGGAGCCATTGTTGGTGGTTTCGGTAGCGCGTGAAGCTTTTGGGGGTGAGTCAGATAGCTATGAATACAAGTCAGAGTGAATATTGAGTGATTTTACAATGAGAAATTACGATTGAAGTAGATATATGGGTGCTTGGAATGGAAGTCGGCAGTGTATTTTGGTTAATTTACTACCTACGTAAGACCTCGGCCCAAGTGGATCTAAAGCTTGGGAGAGGTTCCGAAAGATGTCTCATGATCAATTGAAGGTACAAACGTTCTTATCTGGCTCTCGAGACTCTACCCATGTAGCTCATAGCATGTGCCCGCATGCATAGCTCATATTAGACGAAGTGCTCTTGGTATGTGGTACGTCCAATAGGTAGCTCTTAGCCTCTGAGCCGCCATAGCGCCGAGTGATCCATCTGTCTAGACCCCGTTGGCCCCGCGAGAACATACGTCAGGTCTGGCTTCTGCTTTGTTGTCTAGACCTTGGATCTTTACGCTGCGTCTTGGTCGGTAGCGGGGCAAAGGGAGTGAGGGGGTATGTAGAGCGACAATCAGATCACGGGATATAGTCTTAGTGTCCGTTCTGCTTTACGTGATATTGGAGGTCATTTTTGCATAAGTTCAAGTCGTTGGCATAATGAGGTTTGGGTGGCATGAGATAGATAGCCTTTGTCATGATGAAAGAGCTCAATGAGAACCTAGGGACCAACAAGCTATCAGCAACAAATGTGTGACAATTCGAACGTGACAGGCGAACCAGGCCGTTGGTCGGCCCCTGGCGGGTTGTCGATTTGTGACGGCTGGCGATGGTGGGTAGTGTGGAGGGGTAGTGTCAATTATAGGATGGAGGTGATGGCGGGGTAGGTGGTAATTCTTAGCAAGCTCATGACATCGAAACAGTCGTTACTAGCCATAAATCAACATACCAAGCTTCGTGAATGGAGGAAGCCAGGGAGATTGTGTAGGCATGCACTTTCATCTTGGAGAAAAAGGACACCGGTCGGTAGCTTTCCTTCGCAGAGCTCGGCATTGACAGCTGATAGAGAGATCTCATGAGCCGAGTCGGTCGTGACTGTGGGACCGACCGATGTGGCCTAAGCCGAAGATCCTCTAACCATAGAGCCGAGGTCCGTCATAACGTGGGTGAGACCTGAGACAACAGTGTGTGTTACTGCAGACTTATGTGATTGAACATACAAATACACATTGATCTATACATTGGCAATGGCATAGTGAAAGGAAAGCGTCGACCCAGTTGCTGTAAGATACTTTAGCTAGGCTCATATGTCATATACCGAGCACATCATGACTCCCACCAAGTAGACTTATTTCCTTTTGTCCGAGAATACAGTGCCTCCAGACCTAAGAGTTGACTCAAATTTAGTGCGCCCTTCTCCCATCCAAGGGTCTTTTTGCTTCTCACAGGTTGTGGAGAATCAATACGAACGTAAGTGTCCCTGGGCAACAAAATCGAACAAACACTCAAACGTACCCCTCACCAGCACACTTTCCTTCAATGGCAACAACACACTGTAGTAAATGAAAACAACACCCCAGTGATAGTTTCAAACATGTTGAGGTGTAAGAGGTGAATTTAATGTATTTTACGTTACCCCTCCATAAGAATAAGTCCAGGCTTACCCAGTATCCTTCGATCCCATGTATTAGAAAGGATGATAAACAGCACCACAAAACATAAGTTATCATGCATCTTCCGACCTTTGAATATATTGTTCTGAAGGCTTATCATGGTAATGGTTGAAGAAAGGATTTGTTTCGTCTCTTTTCTTCCGCTTCTGGAGTAGGTATGGTTGATTTAGGGCCCTGTCGCTCGCTTCCTTCAAGCAATTTTGTCATGATGAAGATTGTTGAAAGAATGAATCGCATCGATAGTCCATCATTCACCACTTACTGCTCGCCAGAGTGGTCTGGCTTGCGAACTTATTCATATGTCTTCATGATTACAAATCTGACAAGTTGAAACCTCAAGCGACGAGTGTTATACATATCTTTCTTCTCAAACACTACCTTCCCAACTAAGAGAATTATTACCAAGGCCCATGAGAAGCGCCTAGACTAACAATCGTTGTAGTGATCGTGTTTGTCTAGTCACGCCGTTTGCTCTGAGTGCACGTATCCTGACGCCTGTTCAATGGCCAAGTTTCAATAAAGATGCCGGTCTTCATCTCGTCCAAATCTTCAGTAGAACAGTTCACGTATCTAGAGGATACAATAGCGCGCTCTCCACCACGTAAAACACGCGCGTTTGTTTCAGTAAGGGGCTGAGTAAAGTAGTCCGCGTGCAAACGTTGGTGTTCCCCCGTTACTGCAATGCCTCATGGAGGGAGAATTATCACTCGACTTAAAGTAAACAGTCTTTCGTTCATCGTTACTATCGGTCCGAGTTGACGTCCGGTAAATATAGACCACCTGTATAGTATGTAGATGTCTTGTCACTAGTCTCTGTGGCAAGATGCCCTAGTTCCTCATCGTATGGCCCGTTTGTCTCATACATGTCTCTTCTCCTATCACGAAGCAGAACATTCCGTGAATCTATTCACGTTCATATAGTGTTTCAGGTTCACTGATAATCATGATCTCCTCTCTCCTCCTCTTATTTTCCTTCTTCCTCTCTTCAACACCATCACCAACATCACAACCCATAGCGTATGTGCTGACCCTTCCCTTCTCTGTCCCTTACAATCACTCCCCTTCCCTCTCTCTTATTATTCTTAGCCACTCTTGCCGTGAAGAGTTTGCTAATATCGTGCTGTTATCCTCTCTGTTCTCTGACTGTAGAGTTGTGCGGCGACTTCTTCCTTCCCCTTCTTCCCCATCCACTTTCACTGCCAATCTTCTTACAGTTAGTGCACAGATACCACTTACCAAGAGAGGATTCATCATCTCGCTGTAGCTTTGTCTATCGCAGCTGCTTCATACACCTACTGTTAGGAGCACTACTCTCGCTAGAGAAGTGGAAGGTGCTCCTCCCTCGAACTTGACGTAAGCTTTCCTTCTCACCTGCCTCCTGCATCCTACACTTTCCTGTCTACTACATATGACCAGTTCTGATACTCATCTACGCCAGTTCTCTCTCTCTCACTTATTACAATCACCCTCATTCTCTTCGCCCACCACCAAACCTTGCCTCCGCTCACGACTACCCATTGCCGTTGTCAGTCTCCGCCAGAAACCGCTCTATCTGGCATTCACATTGAGACATTGTCATTAAATTTGGACGCCTGAGAATAAAGGCTTTGTTCTGTCTGTATCGCATACTGTTTTCTGTGTTAGCTGTCGACAAATATCGAGTAAGTCGGAATTTCTAATTGCCCCTATTTTCCCATTCATTCTGATGCCAGTCGGTTTGCACCTCCAAACACCTGTCAGGACTAAATTTCGATACCCCGGGACCAACGCGCGAGAGTCTTTCATACTTAAAAACACAGTGCATCCGTATCTCGCCGTTCAAGCTTGTGTCTTGGTCACCTCTTTTTGTCACTAATGTCATGAACCGCCTTCCTTTGAGTCCGCACCCACGACATCAAAATCGTGGCATTGCGGCCAGCATTGGTCGCTTGATTAGGTTGATGGTTGTAATTTTGCTAATTAAACACTTTCTTGGTACAGTTGATTGCTGTCTTTTCCTGTTGAACGAATTCGAGATGAGTCTCAGATACACAGCCAAGGAGCTGTTGCATCTACGCCACGCATCACCCGACAAAGAGATTTCCTACAAACTTGCTGCCAAGGTCGAGGAAGACTACGACTTGGGTACGTCCCGCTCTATCTGGAGAGCCTTATCTGGAGTCTAATCTTTAACAGGAGAAATCATTCGCACCGGCTCAGCGAAGCCTTTGTCCCTTATCGTCGAGGAGAGCGGAAGCTCTAGCGATTCTGATGACCAATTCCACCAAGGCCCTGCTCAGCAGCTTGATGGAACTGACTCGGAGCGCAAGTACCGGGGTCGAAGTGATTCTGAGCTTGACCGAGTGCCGATGATTGCCCCTGCGGATCTTCATACTCAGAAATCTGAAGGATTTCAGAAGTTTTACAACTCGGTTGTCTCACCTACGCATGTTCGAGTCACTGCTGGTGGCCGAATCGTGCCAAACACCCGAGGTCCTCACTCCCCAACATCAAAACGGAACCGGGAGCGCAGCTCTTTTGATGGCCATGCCCACGCTCGCACACTGAACGACAATCAACCTGAGAGTATTCCCTATCCAGTTCTTCCTCCTGGTTGGGGACAGTTTGCTACAATGCTCCCACCACATGTTCCTGGCCCCATGCCCCCTATGGCTCTCAGATCTGAAGGTTATTCGTTTATGGCACCAACTCCTATGGGCTACAGTATGGGGACTGTTCCTTACAGTCAGTTCCCGCCCCCTGGCATGCCAATGCAGCACCCAAACCAAACTGGCCATTTCAACAAGCACCCAGACTTGGCTGCAGAACAAGCGAGAAATATCCACCTCTCTCCTGTTGATCAGTTTGATCCTAGTCGCCCTTTCCTCTACAATGGCCAGTGGTTGATTGCAAGTGGAAACAATCTCTATCCCTACGTGCCACCTCACACGGGCTTTGCTCCTCCGCAGATACATAATCAGCCACCTCCGCAACACAGTGGCGATTTCAATGTCCCTTCTGGTGGGTATGGTCGTGTCTCTTCACGACAACCTGAGTCATTGCCCATGAACAAGCAAATCACTGTCGACGATGCTTCTTATTCTGCTAGTCCTCCTGTCTCCTCGATTCGTCCAAGCTCTATCACACAGAAGCAACTTGAGGTTCTTCGCAGTCAGAAACGTTATCATCAAGATCAACTTCAGTACAACAAACATCAAATTGATCTCCGAGACATGGAAGACAGACTACAGAACATTTGCCGTGAGATTAAGCATTTTGAGCGTATGCATGCGACTCAACTTGAATTCGAGGCCAGGAAGTATCCCAAGGCTGAATCTCCAGACGACGAGGCCCCGTCAAGCTCATCCGCCGGCTATCCCCATAGCCACAGTATTCCTTCAAGCCCTATCGCAGCTGAGCAAATGCCCACCTCGTTTAGAACTCAATCAATTGACGCCAAGAATCACAGCCGTTCTGCGAGTGTTCACACTCTGCCCAAACCAGCTACGATGGTAGTTTCGGCCAAGAACTCCAGTGCTCAGAAGAATGACGCCGCGCCGCAACGGAAACCCTCAAGCCTTCCAGTCAACGCTGCTCTCGCGCCCGTCTTTCAACCACGCTCTGAGATAGGCAATCCTGCCATTACTGCAGATGAAATTGGTCAGTCGACACAGGCCCAGCCTTACAGACATATGTCCAACAGCGCTGCAACATGGCGACCGTACTTCAAAAAGGAGGTTGAAGCTGCCAAAGGTTTTAGCACTCCCTATCTCATCGGCAAGCTGAAGCCAGGCATTCACCCCGAAGACGCCCAAGATATGGACTACACATACGACCGCCAGCTGACAGAAGACGAAGAACGTGCTCGCTACATGTACTGGGGCAAAGCGCCTCGCCACGTCCAGAGTGGCCTACCCAGGTTTGACGGCAGGGACTTCTACCCACCTTCAACTGCCACCGATGACTCCTTCAATGCTAGTGAATCTGTCCCTCAGAACTATCCCAAACAGTCAGAGTCCAAGTCGCCGTCGATCAGAACTCACGATGCTGATCCTTTCCACGCCATAGCACATCCCGCCATGGGCTCTGTTCGACATCATCTTGATAATGCCACTCGCTCAGAGTCCTTGCACCGCACTGAAGATTCTCTTCGCGCCAGCTCTACATCTGATGTCCCTCGCTCTGAGCCTTACACTGCTCACCCCGGTGCTCAGTACATGGAATTTCGTCGTGTCATCAACGAACATACACGAATATCAAGCGACAAGTTCGGTACCAGAGTGTCAGACGACTCCGGTGAGGATGGCAACTTGATCTTCAAAGGACGCCGAAAGTTGAATCGAGCTTCAAGGTATGTTATTAAACCCCAAGACTCTACATAGGCGGCACTAACATATTCCTAGTAGCAAGTATCCTAGTGATATTTGGTCGACCATGCGCAAAAAGGGCAAGACGAGCGCCAATGTTATTGCTGGTCAAGTGTCTCCCATGACAGCTCAAGGAGTGCTTCCTCACTACTCCGGCCATGCCACTGCATCCCTGACTCCTGCTATTACCACCAATTCTCGTGGCTACGATGTCAGGCTGGGCGATGCAAACGATCAACTCTCGGCCAACACCATTGTTGGAAGAAGAGAAGAGAACAGGCATCCCCATGAACTCCTCACGCAGCAACTGCGCAGCGCCAGCTTCCAAGACAAGAGACATCATGGGTTTTCTAGTCACTGAACAACCTCATCACACGCATTCTTTCTTGGCGACCTTTCAAATCTTTTTTTTGGGCGCGGCACAATCGACAGTGCTGCATCTCCAAATGCTTTCAATAAGCATCAGACATTGCTCTTATAATTACGGTTTATATGGCTTAATTCACAACTTCTCTCGCATGCTTCATAGCTCAAGCATGCTTTCCTGGCCTGGCCGGCTCAAGTCGGTAGCCTTTGCATCTGGTTGATTCACTCAACTTCTCATCACATATAGCGCCTAGCCAGGCAGGTGTTTAGGCGTTCTGGTAACATCAGTGTTAGAATAATTAACATGTTAGGATTTTCAACAGTCATGGACAGAATGGGGAGAGTTTGCTCAGGTGTGTATCTGGAGATCGATCGCTCCTTTCGAAAACACGACTGCACTGTACGAGACACACTCTATCTTTAGAGATATGGCTTTGTATGATTAGATTACTCTGGCTCACAAAACAAAATTTGCTTGTATTTGACTTCCCTTCTGACGTGATAGAACGCAATGTGACTGAAGTGGCGGTATGCGAAGGTGTAGTTAGCATGTGAAGCACTCAAATATGAACAGTAGAGTGTATGTAAAATTATATTTCAACAAAAAGTTACAAGTACCTAAATGCTTTGCATCATGTTCCTCACCTTCAAATTTCCAGCCTCATTGACATCTCGGTGAAAATCTTCTAGGGAGAGCAGAACCTCATGATAGTTAAGTCCTGCTGGTTTTACTCTTCGCTAGACGTATACCTCGAAAACCATGGATCTAAGTGGTTGACGCGGAGATATCCTAGCGGTTGGTTGGGAAATCTACGGCTTACCTTGTGAAAGGCACCGAAGTGCAGAATTGCAGTTTACGACAGACAAGCATCGTATGCGTCTGATGGGCGATCCTACGAGGACAGATGGACCCAAGCATCTGTCCAACAGAACATCACGAGGCAACTCGCGTATGAGTGTGGGGAGACAGCAAGTCAGGACTTCGGGATAAACCTCCCATGGAGCATTTCACCAGTGGAGTGAAATGGCCATTGAGAACCCTAAAAATTCTCAATTCATCTACCCTGCTGTAGACCGGGTACCGCGCTGTTAGAAGAAAAGCACGCAGGTATCGTAAAAACGCCGGAGTATAATGCCCATTCCCTCATCAACTTTTGTCCTTTGAGTTGCTCACATTGAGGTGTCGTGATTATGTGAGTAGTGAAAAAGAAAAGATTCGTCCTCGCCGGGAAGGGGAGGTTTGATCGTGTCGTCCTGAATTTTAGTTTTGTTGTTGCTCGACAAGTTCATCGCTTATGCGGTGACCTTGTTGTTGGCAGCGAGCTCGCGGCCAACCTTGGAGCGGGCCAGGATGCTCTCACGGTCCTTGTCAAGCTTGAGCTTGGTGATGACAACGTTGGAGGGGTGGATGCCCAGAGGCACGGACTGGCCGTTGGCCTTGTCGCGGGTGACACGCTCGACGTGAACGACGTACTTGAGACGGTACACGGAGGTAATCTTGCCCTCACGGCCCTTGTTGGAGCCACGAACAATGGTGACCTCGTCGTCCTTTCGGATGGGGATAGAGCGGACCTTGGTCATGTCAGAATGGTGGGAAATATGCGGTTGTGGCTCTCAAAACTCACGTTGTACTGCTCACGGAGCTCCTTGGAGAGGGGAGCGCTCATGATGACACGGCGCTGGTCCGAGGGAGCCTTGAAGTGAGCGGCACGGCTCTTGCGTCGGGAAGACGCGACGACTATTGAAAGTCAGTAAAAGAACAGACATCGCAATTGCGTATACAGAAACTCACGGGGGTTGATCTTGGTCATTGTGTCGGTGGTTGGGCGAGGACGACGCTGGTGAGATTAGTTGAGCGGGCGATGTGAACAGAAAAAGAATTTAAGAGAGAGTTGTGGTTTTTAGACAAATTACGAGTGGATGTGCGATGCGCACGTGACACACATACCCTACTGCAGCAGGGGTGCTGGTATGGTCAAGCCAGCATGGGCGGGCCGCATTTGCTCAATTGGGACTTTGCGAAAGCGTCGATCGGCATTGCCAAGACTCAAAGCCATGGAAAGAATTTGCATGTACCGAATTTGGCATTGAATTCCGGACTAATTGATGGTTTTTTATTGTTTGGGACTACGGATTCTTCGTCCAGATCAATGATATGCCATTTGTATATCAAACTTTTAAGATTAAGGGACCAATGTCTGGCAAACATGAAATTGGTAGCTGAACAAAGTCTGTCCCTGTTCGCAGCATGAATGTATTTTACGAGTAGGATGAGGGTGTATTGTACATTTGATTAAGTATATCCCGTTTTATGCCGACATGGGCCTTTGGAATCGTCCATTGTTATCGTATCTTGCTTCTGTAAAAGTTATTAGTATTTCATTGCCTTGAACATATCGCTAGAATCTCTAGAAGAACTTACTGAAGAAGGTATAGTTTAGTGTCACAGTCTCTACACCCTTCATGTTCATATCGTTGAGCAGATCAGGATCCAGGTAGAAAAACACAGGCATGTCTACTGTCTCGCCTGCATTGAGACGTTGCTCCTCAAAACAGAAGCATTGGATCTTGCTGAAGTACGGGGCGCACTGTCCAGGTGTGACACTGTAAGTAGCCACTCCAATGATGTCTTGGTCACTCGTGTTGGTCGCCTTGTAAAAGGCCAATGCAGTCTCGCCAGGGAGAACACGGACTTCGCGCTGCTGAGGAACAAACTTCCAGGGCAGGACATCAGAGACGGAGGCGTTGAAGGTGACCTTGATTCGCTTGGCGTCTTTAACCGGGACAAGTCGGCTCGCAAGATCCTCATCGCCTGAACCAGGACCACCGTGAGCACGTATAGGCTGACCACCCCAACCTGTGGTTGCGCAGATCTGTAGACGTCTTAGCGAAATCCCACGGCTATGGAGAAAGGTACGCACCATCTTGTATAGAGGCACAGAGCCATAGGTGAGAGCGACAAATCCGAGGATCGTACTCAAAGTATAGTACCTGATCTTTGTAAGCTAACAAGGTCTTCAAATGACCATACCAGCCTTACGCTATCGTCCTGTTCTTCTTGCTATAATGCGCACGAATTTCCTCCATTGTAGGGGTGTATGGTTTTCCTGGTCTCGGCGACGAGTTGGAGGCATTGCGGGCAAAGTTGAGGGCAGTTCGCTGAGGCTTCGGCCGGGCATTCTGACAGAAGAAACATGACCATGTTGAGGAAGCCACTCGGGCTGAGGTTTGCGCAGCTCGAGGCGCAGCGTTCATGATCAATTGGCGTAAGGATGGACGATTATGGTTGAAGATGGAAGTGACGCTTCGAATTGGGTGATCTTTGGCGATTGATTTCCGGCTGACGTCGGATATCGGCTTCTGGAACGCCGACTTGCTGTGCGATCTACCCTATAGATCAACGATAGATTTCGGCCAAGTGGTTTTTAGTAACTCAGTACATCCTAATTCTTCCTTTGTAAGGCATTTTTACCGCCAGCATTCACTAGCTTCAGAAAATTCAGTAGAAAATACGGGACTTGACATCATTGCTGCAAGGTATGCGATAATTGGCCTAGCATATACGAGGCTCCTCCATTGACTGGGATCCCAAGAGACGGTTCTGACACTACTGAACCTTAAGCGTATACTTCAACGACTCTTGTCAGACCTTGTCGATTCCGGAATTTCCGTCAGACACAAACTGTGGGTGCCTTATTATTCTCCATCCCTTGAGGCCAATTATGAAATGGATATGACATGTGGCTGTTATGACTAGGTATCTAATTGGCCTAGACCGCAACGCCTTGATCGACTCTGATAAATGTAAAGCTTAACTGACAAAAGATCCTCGGTAGTGACCCTTCGGGCATTTACTGAAGGAATAACGGCAAGCTCCCTCCCTTATCCCAATCTCACACAGAGCACATGTTGGTCCAGGCCCACCGCCTACAAAAGCTTAAACACAACCGAATGTACTACGTAGACAATTTTTCTAGACATAAAGAGGAATTGCCATGCTTTTAACTGTAAACTACCTACGTTCCCCTACTTAATCATGGAACGAAGCGTGGTAGAGGATATGCACGACAACACAAGCACAGGACATGAGTTGGACAGGTTCCCGTCGCCAAAAGAGGAATCGCAGCCTCACCAATACCATAATCACCAGGCAAGAGAGGAATCAAATCTCTTGTCTAGATCCAACTCATCAACAAAGCAAGGCCCAGGTCCAGGGTCGCCGGAATCTCACAAAATGCCGCTTGGTAGATCAAGCAAGGCACTCGCTGCGGAGAAGCTTCGCAATCGTCCCAAAAGACTAAGAAAGGCCCTCATTGCAAACGTGTTGAGATGGTTCGGCTCGGTTCTGTTTGTTATGGCCATCTATGTTGTGCTATGGCACTATTCCCAGGAAAGTATCATGTCAACACCGACAAAACGGGCATTTAACGCATTGATCATTGCACTATCTCTTGGCCTCGGAATGAGTATAACCATATCTTTGGAGGCCATGGCTATAGAGATCAGATATTGGATTCTTGGTCTTCGGGATTGGCCAGATCATGAGGTAAGCCAAGTGCTGCAGCATTGTTCGTAAACTACATCTAATCGAGTGTTAGACTGAGTTGATATTGAAAGCCAAGGACTTGACCAAGATAATCCAACTCGTTTGGGTCTCTCGCTCACAATCACTGCGCTCCTACGCTATTGCTTTTATCATACTAAACATAGCATCTCAAATCGCCTTGGCTATGCTAGGTCTTGTATATTCCACGAATACAGCAGACTGGGCCGCGATCCTCAGACCTGGAAACGTTACCATAACAGACATGTCCGATCTGATCACCGACAGAGTCTTATCATCGCAGTCACAAACCCTGGGGGCCCTGAGATACACTGCAAATAGGTAAATCGATCACCCATCAATAGTGGACGTGTGTACAAGTGCTGATCCTGTGGTTAGCTATGGCACCATCGCTCAAGCATGGCCGTATGGCTTTGTGGGAGACCTTCCTTCACCTGGAACACTATGGGACAACAACGACCCTCTGATATATTACGGTAAAAAATCTTGCATATTCGTGTTCCAAGAATCAGCTACAAGTAAGAAGAATTACGATCTTGTCGTGAGCACAAACCGCAGTATTGAGGTTACAGGTCACTGCCGCAGCTGGAAAGTGTTAAAAGGGGGTGAAGGAAACGAGACTGCCATCACCATTGCAGACGATAAACAAACAGAGCTCAATCTCACAGCGATAAACGGCGTTAACCAAACAACCTTTATGTTCGACGCAGCAGCAGATCAAGGGTTAACTTGGAGCGAGATCACAGCCTTTGAAGCATCAAGCTCAGATCCCCGGTTCTACCGTTGCAACGTCAGCTTTGGTCCAGTGGTCAATGCCTATCGCAAAGAGCATTATGTCGGTAGCAACGTCACATCTTTAGCATCTTCGGCCATTGCCCTCCAAGGCTATGGCGCTTCATCACTAGGTCCCACCAACAGCGATCGACAATTTCAGAGCTACCCTGCCGAGTCGATGTATGGATCGCCCCTGGGTGGAGATACAGATACCATGGGAGTGGTGCTGGCATCTTTTGCGGCGGGAGTCGTGGCTGTTACGGCACAAGTTTCGCCAAACGTTCTTACTATACCAGGACTTCGACCGGAGACTGGTGTTGTGCTCCAGATCTCCAAGTGGGCGTACGTTCATCTGATTTTGGGATTGAGTCTAGGTGTGCAATTGCTGCTGGGTGTTGTTGTTGCAATCCTTTCTAACTAAAGCGCACTTGTGCCTCAATTAATATGATATGCCTTGAATTGAAAGGCACTTAATCTGTTCTATGAGATACCAGTATGACGATAGTCGTAAGACTTCGGCTACATGCCCATGTGCCCTCGGTGAACCTCTCTTCGAAAGTTTGGATCGCATCACGATCTGTAAACGATCACAATAATTGATTGTAATATCGAAAGAAATGTATCCATAAAATGATGCAGTATAAGTCTGCTCTGCAGTTTCAGCGCTTCATGCTATATAATCCAATCACTTACGCGCTGCCAAAATGTGAAGTTTTCCCGAGAACTCCCGCCAAACAGACACAAACAATTCAATTTCAGCGGTGCTTTCCATTCGCGAACCTTACTTTGCTACTGTTCACGAGCCGTTGACGCTGGGCACGACCACTGCCGACCACTCGCTCTATGACTTGAACCACGAATACTTGGATCACCAATATAATCAAGCGCAACAAGTGGTCTATGAGACCCAGGTTTGGTCTCTTGCCTCTGCTGTAGGTGGAGTCGACGAACTGGAATGGTAACTTCGCACCCAGATGATCCTGGGCCACCTGTAACCCGCTGCTAAAACCGTCCTCATGGAAGCCATATTTTGTCCATGCACCGGCATAACTAATACCACGAGTGTTCTGTATATGTTTCAAGAGTTTCTGCGCTCGGACAGTGGATGATGTGACTATCGGTTGCGAGTAGTAATATCGTCCCTGTGTTTTCTCTGGCTTCGGTCTTTGGAGTGGGTTTAAGGTAACAAATACGTCGCCAAATGTGTTTCGCGGGATATGTTGGAGAAGATTCATGTTGTAGGTGAGTGATACATGGTCGATGTTTGCCTTTCGTGACGACTGCGACGATAACGTGAGATAGTTCCAGCTGGTCCATGCCTTTTTGCGCCGAGGCATCATGTCTGAGTCCGAATGTAGAACCACTTCGTTCTGCGAGGTTTTGAAACAAGACATAATGGAACGTTCCTGCTCGGTAGCTGATAACTTGATAATATCGTATGCCTCATCACCGTGTGTTGCTATAATAACGTGATCGTAGAGAGCGGATGAGCCGTTTTCCAAGTGGAGTCTGACTTTACCGTTGCTCTCAGTAGTGACGTGTCGAACGGGCTTCTTCAGGAAAAGATGATTGGGTGGAAACCCCTTCAATACGGCGTCGATATATGATCTGGCACCCCCCTCAACCGTTAACCATTGCGGGCGTGCTGTTAGATTAGACAACAGATTGTGGTTCCATCTAGGAGAAAATCAGCCAAGCCGCGACCAGTCAAGAATCTAGTTTGAACTTACAGAAAACGGATAAACGTTACAGCAGGGAATTCGAGTGAGCACTGGTCTGGGCTGGTGCTCCATATCGACGCCGCCAGAGGTAGAAGGTAGTCGTTCCTGAATGCTTGCGAATACCCTTCATGCTCCAGGTATTCCCCAATAGTGACGTCTTTGCTCGTAGAGTTGTTGGGCTTCATTTGTACCTCAATATTCGATATGTCATCTTCATCATTGCACAAGAGATCCATGGCAAACTGATTAAACCGAATTATGTCAAAGAACATTCGCCACACTCGTGGTGAGAGCACATTTCTTCTTTGGCAAAATAATGAGGTGAGATTGGAAGCGGCCCATTCGAAGGCGCCACGGTCGCGAGACACACTGAAGGTCAGATCTGTCGGTGCGGTTTTGACATTGATCTTCTCCAAAAATCGGATAAAGTTGGCTGGAGCAGGGTCAGAAAGTTTGATCGTGTGGCCATTGCAGAAACAGGTAAACCTACGATATGTTGCTGCGTTCAAGACGTGGAAGCCTGTGTCAACCTTTGTTGAAAATTTCCCTTTTTTGAAGTCGACCGTGTTGGTATGACCACCGAGCCTCTCGGAAGCTTCGTATACATAGACATCATGATATGTCTTGTTCAAGGCCCATAGGGCACCAATTCCTGCACTGCCACTGCCGACGATAGCGACCTTTTTCCTGCAGAAGCGATCAGTCGAGGAGCCCATCTTCTTGTCTTGTTCGTTTGTTTGTGGACCGTCGAGAAAGAGAGCGGTCTGAATGAAGAGAAGGTTTTGTTTCAACAGGGTGCAGAGGCCATTTCTATCTTTGACATGGAGTGGAGTGAAGTGAAATGTACAATCTGAAAGCATGTGAAAGAACCAAGTCAGAGACTCCAGTCGCTGCCATATCTAGTTCGTGATTGGGTAATGCTAATTGAGATAACTAGCGGTATCGCAGCCACAGACGGTAGCAAACCTGATTTGATGACGAGGCGTGGCATGAAGACGGAAAGATTGGGGGGGTTGGACAAGTCACCATGACGGGGACTTACATGTGCTGTGGCTCCGGCATGCTGCGCTGTGCTGTGGTGTAGGTCTAGGCGGACAGAACACCTAGCAAATGGCACCTCAGCTACTGTATCTGCAGCACTGTACTCAACGCCTAGTAGGAGATAAAGCTGCGATGAGCGGGCGGATGGGCTGTCCTCGTGGCTGCGGCTCTGTTTTCAAGTCAGACAAAGAGAGGATCTACGGATATTACAGTATGTAAGTTTGCGGCAAGACCATGATGGACGGGAGCTGAATATGAATGGCTGATCTATCTTTTGCTGGGGTGCTAACGACTAAGCATCGCTGCACCAACCCAACACGGATGATCGTGGTCCCAACGATTGAGCTGACGACCCACTGAAATGCATTAAAATGCACTGAAACCCAAGCTATTATGCCACCCGGGCTGGTGAGGTGGCTGCACCCTAGCCTTGCCAGGTCTTGAAGTGGCTTGGCTGAAATGCCTTTTGAGGATTGATTTTCCATCATCACGTTCAGGCCAAGAAAATCTCGGTCCGGCCAGGGAAGCTTTAGCAACACGTCAAGCCTGGCACAGCTTGGCTCCAGGTTCAAGAGCCGTGATTTTCACGAATGAATACAGTCAAAACATAACTATTTTACTTTCATCTCATCGTCAATCATGCTCAGCAAAGTCATCACAGAGGTTTGCCATAACACAAGCATGTCGAACACTCAACGGGATCGGGAAACGTAGATTCGAGTCACCAATTCTTAGAAGCGCCGTGCAGAATGAACCTGCCTTCGTCTACCCAGCTTATTTCAACCCGACGCCATTGACCGAAGTCGTGACGCTGAGCCGCTTTTCTTCACAATCTGGGGGAAATCAACTTTGAAGAGAAAAGAAGAAAAAGACTAAAACATTGCTGCAAACATTGACTGATATAATGCCCACATCTCGAGGGTGCACGGTCCATGTCATCACGTGCAGCATGTAGTGCTGTTCCTATTGGTCACTTGGCGTCATACGCAAACGACCAGGCACCCAGTACTCGGGCCTGCCGAACTGGGAAGAGTGACGAGAACATCAATCCAACAACCACTTAGATCCAACATCACCCTGAGTATTGCATGTTTGTTGACGACATTGCGTAGACCATTTCATCCAACAATCACTCGCATTTTTGGTGATATTTATCACTGAGCAAATCCCGACTTTTCAATCCTCTCTCATCTGCCCGCCCAGCCTCCTTTCACCATGGCGAACCCTCTCGATACTGATGCGGGCTCTGAGCTCTTCAGCTCTTATGAAGCCGAGTTCAAACTTATTCAAGCCGACTTGAACCAAAAGCTGGACCAGATTTCTGAACTGGCTGGTGAGCCTCGAAAGGCTGCTATCAGCCAAGCCGACCGCGCGCTGGAGGAACTCGATGAACAGGTGGGTTCATCTCAGACTAAACACCATCGGTATAATGGTCTTCTCTAACCTTCCCGACCTTGCAGCTCAGTGCAATGCGCCTAGAAAAGCAGAACATTCCCACCAGTTCCCGTACCAAGGTCAATCAGCGTCTCCGAAACTACGAATCAGACACAGACGCCGCTCGTCGCAAATTGACCACCCTCTCCTCCGACCGTTCAGCGCTTTTCGGTTCACGCTACACAGATGATCCCGCAGGCTCATCAGATATCAACATGGAACAGCGCCAGCAGTTGCTCTCAGGAACAGATCGCCTTGATCGAAGTACCCAGCGACTCAAGGCCAGCCAGGCCCTTGCAAACGAGACTGAATCCATCGGCGCGGGCACCCTGGCAGACCTTAACAGGCAGCGAGAGACCATCCAGCACACGCGCGAAATCATGCTTGAAAGTGAAGGCTACGTGGACAGGAGCGTCAAGACACTCAGGGGCATGGCGCGTAGGTAAAGTGGCCCACAGAAACATCATTCTTACCGAAGACTAATTTTTGAACTGCAGGATGGCTACAAATCGGATAATCACCATATCAATCATCACTGTGTTGGTTATTCTCATTGTTGCGGTCATTTTTAGCAAGTTCCGATGAATGAACACGGTTATTGGAGTTTAGGCTATCATTTACTGGCTTGTAATGGACTTTACGCGTACTTTCGTTTGATGAAGGAGTTTGGCATGCTTGATGAAGTAGACCAGTTTTGTCTTGCAGTATACAAATTTTGAGATTACAGCAATTGTAATAGTGATTGTGTCTAGAGGCTGCTAGGACTTTACTGTCCAGGGGATTGAGGGACAGAAAAAGATGAGGTAGAGCACCGCCACAATTTTCCCTTAAGCTTACCTATATCTTTATCACTTAGTCTAAAACGGTCAACTCTTGTGGTACGATGCGGCTTTTGTGGCTTCATGTGAGGGGTGTTGGCATGGCATAATAGCTAGCTCTCTGTACTCGTGATAAGTACCATCCTGTAGGCCTCATCATGACCTAGCTAGCTACTTACTCAGCTAAGCTGCCCGAGCTTAGAGGCTGTCAAAAAACTTTGACCGCCCAGGCTAAGGGGCAGAAAAAGACTAAGTAAAGTACCACTAAAGTTTGCCCTAAAATTACCTCAGTATTTTTATCACTTACCTAGTCTAAAGCGGTCATCTCTTATAGTACCTCGAGCTAGAGCTACTGTCCGTGACCACACAATCGCCGGAAAAGACCCGAGGTTCAGCCGCTCGTTACTAGCAGGGCTTGTTCGCTCAAACCTCCAGCCTCTTTTCATTCCTCATCTCTCACAAAACTTTACCTCCCCACAACCAACCTCCCCCTCCTTACCTCACCTCTCTCCCTTTCCAGACCAAACTCTTTCCTTCTCTTTCCCACTCCCCTTTCTCCCAATTTTCGCATCTGGTGCATCTTGCTTCTGTATTTGTATTTCAAGCGTTTTCTCCCACAAGCTTACCGCGTGCTAAACGTGGCTTTTCACATCGGCGATGTCTGAATTTCTCGGGTATGCTGGACGTGGTCATTGAAGCCTGCCTACGCCCGCTTACGCAGCCACAGGTCTCGCATTTCCCTCATTTCTAAAAGCGATATTCGGTACGTTGCAATGGTCAATCTCATTAATTGATGTCGCTGACCCATGGGTAGCTATGTTGGTACCCTACATGAGATCAACTCGGACGAGTCGACAGTATCACTTGAAAATGTGAGGTCATTCGGTACCGAGGGTCGCAAGGGTCGATCTGAGGAAGAAATTTCTCCATCCGATCAAGTCTACGAGTATATCGTGTTCCGCGGCAGCGACGTAAAGGACTTGAGGATTGAAGAGCACCCCAACATCAAGGAGAACAAGCCTCCAGCTGTGCCCGATGATCCGGCCATTGTAGGCGTAAGTAAATTCCTCTTGAAAATTCCTATACTCCCATATGATGAATTATCTCGGATGTAAAACATTGTCATTGTCGGAAAGCGCAAAAAATAATGTCGATATTTCCGTTGCCTTCCTTCTGATCGGGAAAAATAACACTTGTTATTTCACGACTTTGGTTAGAGACACATAAGCTAACAGTTGCAAGGCTCGAGCTCGACCTGGTGCCCAAGGACCCAACCAGAACGCCCCACCAGGACCCGGTGCTTTTGGCCAAGGTCCCCAAGGCCCCTACCCACCAAACAACTTCTACGGAGGCCCACCACCTGGCAACTGGGGTCGTGGCGGTGCTCCTCCGGGACCCGGCCCTGGTCCCAACTTTGGAAACATGCCGTATCCTCCTCCTCCTGGCTGGTTCCCTCCTGGTCAAGGCTTCCCAGGCGGCCCTGGCGGTCCCAACCCTCCCGGAGGTCCAGGTGGCCCTGCGCCATGGGGAAACTACCCATTCCCACCAGGCCCTGGCGGCCCCGGCGGATCTGGCCCGAATGCGCCTGCTGAGGTTGCTGCCAACCAAAGAGGTACACCCAGTTCTGGCCCTTCGCAAGATGCAAAGCCGGCCCCTATCGGCCTTGGTGCTGATCGAGCCAAGGATGGCACTCCTAGCGGACAAGTGGCACCTCCCACAGAACCCAAGTCACTGGCGCAAGGTGTACGCCAGCCATCGCACGCCCCGACACCACCAGTCGACTCAAAGCCATCTATTGAGGAAGTTAAACAAACTGCTGCTAACTTGACTGCCAATGGACAAGCAGCTGCCGAGGCCAGCAAGGCTGCTCCCACTGGACCTAGAAATCACCGGGTTAACCCCGTGATTCCCTTGACCGGATCTGCAGCGAAGCCATTCTCTCTACCTGGCATTGGTGGAGATGCTGCTGGCAAGGCTCCCGCGCCAGTTGCCCCGACAAACGTTCAGGATGCAACCAGTGCCGCTCGGGCTGCGGTCGCAGTCGCTATGGCTCAACTTGGCAACAATGGTGGCAATGCGATGGACAACCTGACTAACAAGGTCAACGAAATGCGAGTCAACGCAGTCAGGGGTGGACCTGTTAGCCGGGGTCGTGGCCGTGGTGGACGTCCTGCCCCCGCCAAGGTGGCAGTCCCTGATTCCGATTTTGACTTCGCTCAGTCCAATGCCAAGTTCAACAAGCATGACTTGGCTAAGGAGGCTATCGCTGGATCTCCCTCAGAGATTCCAGAGCACCCTCCTGTTACTGAGCAGCCTGAGGCCCCAACTACTGGCGACGATGTTCCTGTCGCTTATAACAAGTCAAGGTCATTCTTTGACAATATCTCCAGCGAATCCAGGGAGCGAACCGAAAACGGAGGTCAGAAGCCCGGTGGTCGCGAATGGAGAGGCGAGGAGCAGCGCAAGAACATGGAAACTTTCGGCCAAGGTAGTGTCGATGGAGGTTATCGCAACTATCGTGGTCGAGGTCGTGGTCGAGGTCGCGGTGGCCGAGGTGGTGGCGGTAGTTACCCCCGCGGCGGACGTGGTGGAAACCGCCCTCAGTACCAAGCTGCTCCCGGCCAACAATAATTTGGCACCAGTCGATGCCGGTCGACTTAATACGAAATATGGACTCGTATCAGCCATGTTTAATGCTGTCATGAGGCTAGACGACTGCGCTTTAATGAGATGGCAGTCGCGAAACAAACAGAAACCTCAGCGTCATGGGTTTCCCTACTTGCTTGTATCATGTATTACGGATTTCCGATTTCTGGAACGTTTGCATTTCTGCGGCCCGTTATGGGCATACCACGGTTCTTAAAGTTGTTCTTGGGCTTCAACGGATACCATGAACGAAGATACGGACACCCACATGAGAATGAGGTCTTGGAGGCCTGGAGTTAGGATTGAATTGGAAGCGGGCGGAATTGAAGGCGTGATTTACGCAACAGACTACAAAAGCAGTCGCTGCTACCCTTTTTGAATTCGACAATTGAGAACACAAGGAACGGCCTGGCATGGCCTGGGGCCGGCGGTCACCTATGTGAAGGACCTAGTTGATGAGTCGCATGAAATCTCATGATGATGCAAAAAAGAAACTAGGCAAAGCTTGACGTGTGGACCAGTATCGATCTTCCGAAAGGTCGGCAATTGTCATCATACAAATACACGCACTCAAGCTCAAACTTTTCTCCTTATTGGCATTGTGAATGACGTGACTGGCATAATAAGGCTCAGTAAATTCGCTTTGTATAATTTTTGAGCACGTTAGCTTCGAGCAGCAGACACCGAAACAATCCTAATGACTCATTAATTAAGCATGGAAACGAAAAGAATCTGGTCGATACTACATTTTGCCATTGCACATATTTCAGTGCCAACAAGACAGTCCATCACATACTGACTGAGTCACGATTTCCGTACTGTATATTTGAAGGGACTCTATGAAATCTTGACATATACTTTGAAAACACTGAATTGGACTGCCGCGATAAGTCCATTGGAAAGAAGCCACTATGAATCATCTTACACTTAACGCCGAACCACGTAGCAATCGATCCATGACATTTCACGATAACTTAGTGCTTGCCTGGAATCAGCTGTCCATATCCTAGAATTTTGCACGGTTTGAGGGGATTTTATCTGGAAAGTTGAAATATTAGAACTTTTGCACACTGGTTGCCTACCCTATAATACAACGGTAGAAAGTGAATGAAATGGAACGCAGACGCTAACTTTTTCTCCCAGTCACTGTAGCCCAGGCAATATCAAAAAAACACCCCACCAACGTCATCATTTTTCCCGCGCCCGGTCTGACACACAGCACGACAATCATCGGGGAAATATATTTTTGATCACAATTTCCCCTTGTCTTTTCCCCTGAGGAAACTTACTTTGCGTAAGTGGAAGCAGTATAAATATTGCAGTCATCCGCCTTTACCCTTCGTCTCTCTTTCTGTTGAACACACACAATTCAGACTCACTCATCTACTCACTCATTTCCGTACGTACTCACCATGTCCAGTCGACAACTTCGCAAGCTGCAGAAGCAGCGAGAACTGGAAGAGATTCATAGAATCACAGAGAATGAACCGGAAGATAGCGGAGAGGAGCAGCTGCCCGTTGCACCAAAGCCTCGGGCGAGTCTCTTTGCTGCACTCGGTGGCGAAGATGAAGATGATGCACATGATGAAACTGAGGAAGAGCAACAGCCTGAAGAGAATGTAACTGAAGTGAAGCCACCCCCAGCTACAAGTAAGAGTAAAAAGAAGAAGAACAAGAAGTCAAAGGCAAAGAATGCAAAGTCTCAACAGGCCGAGGACGAGGACGAAATTGACAAGGCCATCAAAGAACTCAACCTGGCCACGTCGAGATCTGGAGACCAGTCCACCCCAGAGAACACAACAGCTCAGACCATACGAGTCAACAAACTTCTCGAGATCAACCCATATCACCTCAAGGCTATCAATGAGATGCGAAACCTCTTCGGTCGCGATGTCATGGAGTCTGCTGAGGCAGAAGAGGAGCAAGACCATAGACGACGACGTCAAGATCAGGCCCGGCAAGAAGTCGACCTTGAAACTTTTCTGCGTAGTCCACCCAATGCGCCCAAACTTCCTGAAGTTTCTCTACGTAGAAATGTATTCATCCAAGGTCGTGAGCACTGGCCGAAGCAAAGCGCTGGCGGACTGACCATGAAGGAGATTGGAAAGGCTGAAGATGGTTCGGCAACTGAGTACGCATACCAGTATGACCAAACCTACGATGCCATGCAATCTTGTTTCTTTGGCTGCGTCCAGATTGGAGATCCCATGCGCATGGTTCATCTGCTCAGGGAAGTCCCTTACCACGTTTCGACACTCCTGCAGGTTAGCAGCGTGGCCAAGCAAGATCAGAATATGTCTCTCGCATCTGAACTCCTGGAGCGGGCCCTTTTTACCTTTGGCCGTGTGACCACCAGCGCCTTCCGCCAAAACCTTGAGCAGGGCAAAGCACGTCTTGATTTCCGTCGTCCCGAGAACAGACAGCTCTGGCTTGCAGGGTATCACTATCTCAAGAGTCTTATTCGAAAAGGCACATATCGGACAGCTCTGGAGTGGGCAAAACTTCTCTACTCTTTTGATCCCAAGGATCCTTATGCTATGCGTCACTTTATCCACTTGCTGGCTATCCGTGCTCACGAGGCCAGCTGGTTGATCGAATTCCTGGACGAGTTGGAGGAGACATCCGACAACAGGGATACAATTTATCTTAGACAGACATTGGTGCTGGCTCACTTGCAGCTGGGCGATGACGCCCGTGCGACAGAGGAGCTTGAGAAGGGTATGAAGCGAGTCCCTTGGTTGTACTGCGCACTATTCCAAGCATTGAATCTGGACACACCTCCATCCATCTGGGGCAAGAACGCCGATTCGGACTCTCGATCGTTCTGGGAGAAGCTATACATTCACCAGGCCAAGGATCTCTGGAATAACGCACAGGCTACCACGCTCCTAGAGAAGGTGGCCAAGAGTCTCGATAAGGTCGACACAAGCGCGCTGCCTAGCACTGATTCTCCACCCGACCAAGGAGTCACTAGACTCGCTTTTCTTGAGGGTCAGACGTCGCTCATGGGGTTGGCGCCTCGGGAATATTTACAAATGCAACCAAACTACGAATTCGACCCCATGCCACCACCGGAGGAAGAAAATATCTTTTCAGGAACAGGCACGAGATTGCCCTGGCAGAATCAAAGCCAGAACCAAGGAGCCACTCGTGAAATCGAAGCACGATTACAACATCTGTTTCAGCGACAAGGAGCTGCTCCTGGAGGCATGGCTTTTGGCGGCGAGGGTGACAGCGACGATGATGCTGAACGAGCGGCGATGCTAGACGATGAGGAATTACGTCGTGATCTTGAAGAAGCGGCGCGGTCTGGCAATCACGGAACTGGTTTTCTTGGGCGTCTTATGCAGATGCTTGGCGTAAGAACCGGGCCGACTGACGAGAGGCTGGGTGCTGATCAGGAGGGAGAGACTGATACTGATACTGAGAATGAGGATGAGACTGGAAACGAGGCTCACCGAGGGGAAGGGAGTCGAGAACAGACATAGAGGGTTCAGTCTTTGATGAAAACTGTAAAAATAGTCAATGAGATTACTGTGAATTCAGAATTGATGAGTTTCCATTTGCTTGTATTCCTCACGAACATGAAGGGCTCTCTTGGACTGCACCGTCGTCATTAACTCCATAAAGACCCACACGCATCGTCAACTTTAGAATTCAAAGTCGAGCCCAGCTAGTTCATGCATCCCTGGTCGTGGTTTAAATCTCTAGGCCACGCCTTGGAATTCGATCGTCAGACCGCCGCTGGGTTTGCTCCGGCCCACCTTCACTCGTGTACTCTGGTAATGAATGCCTATCGTTGGACGTTAGACTAGCCTCATGCGGCCGAGCCAGACATATCAACTCGCTAGGGCGTTGCCGGAGATGAAGGTTTCTAGAAAGGGCGGTAGAAGGTAATTGGGGACATGGGACACATCAGCCAATCGCATCGCACGAGTGTGGTATAAACTGTGCTTTCTCAGCCCTGGCTAGGTAGTGTGAGTATCGACGGTTGGTTTTTGTCAATGAACTAAGACACCAGGTCGCGTACGAGTGCATCTGATTTGCTGAGGAAGACATTTGCATCTGCTTTAAAGCAGATGATCGTGGCTGACTGCGAGTTTGTGCTACTAGTTAATGCTTGGTCTATAGTACCTGAATGATATATTGTACATGGTTTGTTCCATTTGGCCGAGAACCACAGATGTTGGATCGGGGAGTGAGTGAATTCTTTCGGAGCCGAGAGAACCGACACAAATCAAAAAAGCACGGAGCATCAGCGGCCGACTCTGATTTGCATCAATACTCTTAGCAGCAGCCCAGGCGCATGCAGCGCATCAACCATCCATCCAATGATCCATGTATACTATAAATCATGGTGAAGTATTCGGTCTGGGGTGAAACGCAGTGGAGAAAAGCTCTAGCCTTAAGGGTCAATTTGGTGACTTGGTCCGAGTAAATCATCAAGGCCAAAGTCCAGAGTGCGGTAATGTGCGGTATAATTCCACGGACAGAATAATACCTGGGTTCTTGATTCGAGCATTCTTGCAAGTTGGGGTGCCAGAACTGGAACAATAGAATGGAGAAAGGGGGCATACTGACACAACAATCTATCGTAAACTAAACCCTTACCCTGACGGGTTTTGCAACAAAAAGATCAAGACTGGCGACAAGTGAGGCTTGCATTGCATTGCATTGCGTTGCCTCGCATTGTGTTGTGCTGCCACACCTTTCTTGAGTGCTAAACATATCTCTAGAGTCTAGACTATGATCTATCTATCTCCGGCCAAGACTCGGAGTGTCGTCGTGTCTAAGTTGATAAGCATGTCCACAGCCGGGGATTGTATGGAAATGCTCAAAAAAGCACGGCTTTGTGAGTGTGGTGTGATGTGGAGGAGACTGGGGATAAGATGGAGAAGACGGGTCGGCCGAAAAGGATTATCTCTGTTCTGGGTCTGGGTCTGGGTCTGGGCAGCTCTTACTGTGTCCTGACTAATAATGCTAGGTGCCACGATCGACCTCGTTGTGCAGATCTCTATACAAAACTTCTCATCCCACTACTTTCTCGGGTCGATAGTCTGTGTGTCGTCTCTTGGCGATGACATTTGATAGTGTCACCAGCGACATGTGAGGATCACAAGGGCCGGTCGAGGCTGTCGATCATAGTGAGATGCTGTCTCAATTAATCAATGCAATGATATCAATTCATGGAATCAGGCATCAGAGTTTGGAGGCGTCACGTGTGACTCGCATCCACATCTCCACAAGGGACGGAGCCGAAGGGGATCGAGACCCGCTACTGCAAGGTCTAGACCCTTAGAACCGGCTCCGAGATGGGAGGGAAGGACACCCTCACGGTCTTGCTCTCCCCCAAATATTTGGTTTCGCTAGGGTAGGTCGGTAATTACCGTCGTTCATTATACCTGCCTCCTGTGGTGAGGTGCAATACCAAAATCCAACCTCTTGTTAACTTCATGTCAAGATGAGCGGTAACAACATGGATATCAATTCGAGCACTACCGGGGATTGCATCAAGTTCAACATGTCATGAAATCAATGTTTTTCGCTTTCAATTTCGTGATTTACAATGGGATTTGTTGCAGGCTCGATCGTACCTGACTCTAACAATACTTTCTTTCACTGATAACCACCATGACTGGTCAACTCGCAAAGTGATCGACATTATCAGGAATTGGCCCTGTACTTACAGGACCATTCTGGTTCGCATTGCACTCAAGACATGGTACCCATCCGTTTGGATTGTCTCCATCGGCCGATCAAACCGGCCCCCCGCCAAATCAAATACTTCCACCTCCAGTGCCTCCTGGAATTTGCTACCTCAATTGACCGAGTGACAGTCTACAAATTTGCTGCACGTCGCGTTTGTACAGCTTCAGACTCCGTGTCCACGTCCTACGCGGCCAATCAGCAGAGCATATGCCATATAGGTAAAACAAATACATAGAATCGAGAACAGCTTCCATTGCTACTCTAAAAAGAAGTCCAGCCCAACTCAACCCAGCCCAACGGGTCCCCTACCCTAGTTCGCATCCGCGTCCGCATCGGGCCCTCCCACCTACATTACACTGCACTGCTTGTACTTGTGCCTGCTGGGTCGCCCAGTGTGTGTCTGGGGTGGCTGAATAGGACGGGGCAGCAGGCCAAGGACAGGAAAAAAAAGGCTACGCCGCGCACCTTCGAACAAGCTAAAGCTCAACGACCCCGGCTTTGCAATCCAAAGCCAAACCGCCCTATCGCGTTCAATCTCCAACCCAAGCCCAAGGTCCCCCCCGGGGATCAGTGTCTTGTCTACTGGTCTGGTTGCCCTGGGTTGTCCCCCGTGCCCCGTCTGGGTAGCCCGTGCCTTTGTGCTCCGTTTCTCATCCAAGTCCGCGCGCTTGGCGGTGCCTCTTTAACTCATCCATCTCGGCTTCGCCTCAGATAACACTTCTTTTTTGGCTTTGCCCCCTCAGCCTTGCTTGAGCCTTTTCACCCTCACTGTCCGCCATGTTTGTTGCGAGTTCAGTGCGCTTGCGACCTTACACTATCTACCTTTTTCAGCCGAGGCTGTCCTCAGCTTCCTGACTGCACCACCGCATCCCACTTGTTACTCGAGTTCTCGAAGCTGGTCAGCGCACCTTCCTCGGATCTCGCTTGTTGACCGTTTATTTCACACTCGCGCACTCACGCCTTTCCGATTCGTATACGAAATCGACCGACCTCTGACCCGATCCTTCAGTTCCTTGCAGCCCCGAGCTTTATCCTTCGGTATAACTTCCTGGCCAACTGTCGCATGGCCGCAGGCATGCCGGAGATGACTACGGCGCACTCTTCTACCCACGATGCGGGAAGCGCCCCTCCCACAGCTCCTTCCCAGCCTATCCTGACCTCTACCTCTTACGACACACCGCTTTCGCAGCAACAAACTCCACCTCACCACTTACACCAACAAACACCTTCGCAAGGTCTTGCGCTCACCCACCAGCAACAGCAACAGCAACGAAGTGTTAAGAGACCTAGGCCAGTCAAGTCCTGCACTGAATGTCGGAAGCGCAAACTGCGATGCGATCGCCTTTGTCCGTGTTCTCAATGCCAGAAATCGAATCGAACTTGTAGATATGCTATTGATAATGATTCCGCAAACCTATCTGATGGCTCCGACTGCGAGCTGCCGGAACTTGCGCGTCCACCGAAGAGGAACTGTCATTCCGGCATATTCAACTCTGGAACCCCAATCCCCAACAACGAGTTGACATATGGATCTGTTCGGAACGGCGATGCTACAAGTGCGCCTTCGCTGGAAGAGTTGTCAATGCGTATGGAAAGACTAGAACGACAACTAATGGCCAGGAGTCCTGCTGCATCAGAGGGCAGTGGTGGTAGATTAATTGCTGCCTCCTCTGCCACTATACGAGGGTTGGCTGTGAAGCAAGGAGCGTTGCGAACGAGATATCATGGCCAAAACAGCCCTCGTGTTTTGTTGAACCTGGTAATACTCTCCCCGGCGTCTTTAGATATGCCTCTTTACTAAACTTACTAGTTCGACGAAGCCAAAGATTTCATGGCTAATCACGCGAACAATAGCGCTGTTCGAGATATTCTGCTGAACTTCAAACGTTTCCATAAAGCTCTTATCGACGAATATCGTAGATCCTTGTCCCCGATTACTGTTTTTGTCGACTCTATGATGCCTGTACAAAAGCGAATGACAGACATTCTGCCGAAAAAGTCAGTGTGCGACAGGCTCGTTGCTTCATACGTGGATACCTCGGAAACGATTTATCGCATCGTCCATTTACCAATGTTTACCGAGCAGTACAACCTTTTTTGGGAAGGTAAAATACAATCCGAGTATTTCCTCCCGCAACTTCTGTCACTTTGCTCTATTGCGTCCCGGTTCGAAACAAAATCAAAGGGGCTTGGTAATGAACGATCTGACGGTGTGCACATTCCAACGGCATGCGCTCTTGTACGGTCATGGCTAGATAGCTTAAGGGGAAAGCAGCTGGTTGAGTTCGAGGTACTCCAGGTAGAAGTCTTACTCTTGCACGCGCAGCGAATGATCACGCCCCGGATACAGGACTCCTGGACATCATTAGGCTCTATTGTGCGTATGGCCATGACGATGGGTCTTCACCGCGATCCTTCGGAATTTGAACCTCGGGTTCCTGTGTACCTGAGCGAAATGAGGCGCCGACTATGGTTTACAATCCTTGATATGGATCTCCATATTTCCCTTGCCAGCAATCTGCCCTGTCTAGTCCGAGAAGGAGATTTCACTTGTCGGCCGCCCCGAAATTTGGACGACATCGAACTTTATCCCGATATGAAAGAGCTGCCACCCTCAAAACCTATCGACGTGGTCACTGACAACCAGATGCAAGTCTATGCAGCCATGACCCTGGGGGTGCGGATGAAAGTGGCACATATGTTGAATAGAATCGACACGATCAGGGATTACCAAGATATCTTGGACTTAGGGGCCAAACTCGAGCGATTCCTCGATGATATCAACTACATTTTCCCTAGGCAGGGTATACTGAGCGATTCACAGAAAAGCAAACAGTGGAGATCCCGGGTCATTCTTGACATGCACGTGCGACGGCCATTGCTGGCGCTCTATCGACCATTCGCTATAGGATCTTCCGATGCCCCAGCACAGATGTCTCGAGCGTATCTCAGGTCTTCGATGGTGATCATGAAATATTTGGATGAATTAGATCCTATGCTCGCGCATTTCCAGGACATAGCCGAAATGTACCATCAGGTGCTGAAGAAAGATATTATTCAGGCGGCCCTGAGCGTGTGTTTCTACATCCGATCAGCAGTACGCCCGTCCTCCGATAGCTCTGGACTTGGCTCGCAAGCTTTGCGCATGTCCCCCGACTCCTCTGATGATTTCCCAACTTACAACCCTGAAAATCTCGTGCTCTGGTCTCCGTCTCGACTGATCAGCACTGTGGAGAAGACGTTGGATCTATTGGTTCGTAACATCAGTGGTCGTGACACCAAAGATGTAGTGTGTCTGTCAGTTGTACTGGACTGCGTATCAAGGCCCGAAGTCACGACAGAGGATATTGTACAAAGTCTTCGTATGATATTAGACCGCTGCTCGAGAGCAACAAACATGAACCTCGACAGTGCTCCCATGGGCCCCGGCGTTCCCATCGACGGGTACCAAGGGGATGCTTACAGACACCATGCACCATTTATGTATCAACGAAACTCGATTGGAGTGCCGGCGGCGGTCAACGATTTCGACAATTGGATGTTATGGGAAGGATGGGAATGATATTCACGGGCACATGTCTGAACCGTGAATTGTATACGTGCGCTTCTCTGTTGTGTGTGTACTTCGCCTTGCCAGTTTACTCTCCTCCATTCGTCTCAGAAGCGCTGAAAAGGCGTCGATTTGGTTACCTGTGTAGAGTGCACCACAATATCGATGGCAAGCGAATCTACAAAAAGGATGTATGCTAGGTTCAGGAACTCAAGTGGGCGTTGAGTAACTTGTTTCAACATGTGGGAGGCTTTCTGTTTATAATTCCTTTATATCTTTGGCCATAAGTGGCCCTGCTAGGCGCATAGGGGCTGGATGGTTGAAGCTGGAACCTTTTATACGGGTTGATGCCTGTATAAACCAACTGACGAGGGGTGTTCCAAGATGTGCAAGATAGCAAAACAGTTGATGTTTGGGGTGGTTGAAGACGAAGCCTCGAGCCAGATACCCAATGATGAACCTGTTAAAAGCAGTACGCATCCAAGTAATTACCAATGGCGAATTGGATTAGATACGCTGCCTCATCGTCTCAGCTCGCTTTATCAGACCAGGTCTTCCTGCTCGACCGAGTCTCTTGGGCCACATGAAATGGCTCTCGTTTGACAGCAGCCAACCAAGCAGCACCACGACCGTCGCCAGGAGAAGCACGAATGGTTTCAATGGATTCTTGGGGAAGACGAGGCCATTGAGCGGCAACGAAAGGCAGCCCACTTTCTCGCACAATCGCGTCGATTCTATTGTAGTCATCCAATCCTATATGGGCAGCATCGCAACAACTGAAGACAAGACGCAGTGGTAAAGTCGTATCTGAGCATGGAGCTTTCACTGTCTCGTGAGTACCACGATGGACAGATTTCACCGCGCTCAGAAGTGCCCTGGTGGCCATTTCCAAGACATCAACTTGGTCGAAGGCGAGAACGATGGCTTCTGGAGAAGTGGGCGTCTGCAATGCTGCTTCGAGGTCATGCTGAGCTGTGGGTGAGCCAGTGGTAAAAGTGACGCTGGCGTGGTAAAAGGCGTGTGAGGTTTGGGGGGTAAGAATTGTGACAGTGTAGTTTCTGGATAGAGCAGACTGAAGAATTAGAGAGCCTCTGCGGTCTGATGTACTTAGGAGCAGGATATGCATTGCGGAGTTGCGATGGTTATATTGTGTAAGTGGAAGCTGAAGGAAATAACTTGATATAGTAGTTTTGGGATATGAGAAGACGGTGCGAACTTAAAATGAGATGTAATTCTCTCGTTTGTCATGACTCAAGAAAAGACTCCGAGTTGGAATTGCCTTTATTTATACTAGCTGGTCCCTATCATGAGTAGACATGTTGATGCATTTATTCGGCCGATTGAATCACGGCGCCGACTTATTCGGCCGGTAGTATATTAATAGGTAATCCCAATTGCAGTCAGTGGATCATTTCCAGTATTGCTTGCGCTCAAATTGGCTATCGTCTTCTGTTACCAAGAAACAGGCCCAGAGTTGAGCGATTGATGCGACGTCGACCGAGAGACAGAAAGAGGAAATGCTGAGAAGCACACGAGCCTCGGCATCTCGGTCCCTGTGAGACTCCTCCCCCGCACGATCCCACGCTTTGAACCTGGGGTAGCAAATGCAACAGGAGAACTGATTTCATTCGATGAAAGTTTGGGCTTGGACCGAGTTGTTTGCCTAATTAGGATGAGAGCCAGGGTGGCTCTGTAGATCTTGGGGCATCTGGGGGTGATATCATGAACACATATATCTACTACTGACTGTGTGCACTCCAACTTGGACCCAGCAACAAACACCAACACTTTTTTTGTATTCGGCCAACTCGACTATCTGATTTCCCCTGCTGAAACGACAGCAAGCAAGTGCTGCTCTAGTGACCGATTGAAAACATATCTAAATACAAACATTACATACAATGCCTGCCAAGAAAAAGTCACCCGTCTACGTCCTCGGCGTGGGTATGACAAAGTTCATCAAACCCCGAGGCAAAGTAGACTACACCGAGCTCGGCTTCGAAGCAGGCATCAAAGCCCTCTTGGATGCGCAGATTAACTACGACGACGTAGATCAGGGCGTCGCATGCTACTGCTACGGCGACAGCACCTGTGGCCAACGCGTCTTCTACCAGTTCGGCATGACCCAGATCCCCATCTACAACGTCAACAACAACTGTTCGACTGGCAGCACAGGCATCAACATGGCCAGAACTTTGGTTGAACATGGGGCTGCGGATTGTGTCATGGTCGTGGGCTTCGAGAAGATGATGCCCGGGAGCTTGCAAACTTTCTTCAAGGATAGAGAGAGCCCTACTGGCACCTCAGGAAAGATGATGGCGGTTACGAGGGGCGTCACTAATGCTCCTGGCGCGGCGCAGATGTTTGGTAATGCTGGGAGAGAGTATATGGAGAAGTGAGTATCAACTGCCACCGTCGCCGAGAAAAGGCTGTGTACTGACTTGATCGTAGATACGGAGCCAAGGCTGAGGACTTTGCAGAGATTGCACGTATCAACCATGCTCACTCGCCTAACAACCCCTATTCTCAATTCCAGCAGGTCTACACCCAGGAACAAGTCCTAGAATCTCCCATGATCCACGAGCCTTTGACCAAACTGCAGTGCTGTCCAACCTCCGATGGCGGCGCTTCAGTTATTATCGTCTCAGAAGAATTTCTCAACGCCCGTCCTCATCTTCGCGAACAAGCTGTTGAGATCGCAGGCCAACACCTCGCAACTGACGCGCCGAGTCTCTTCTCCCGCAGTGCCATTGACTTGATGGGCTACGAGATGACACAGCGCGCCATGCTAGAAGCAACAAAGCAGGCTGGCATCTCGCCCCGCGACGCCCAGGTCGTCGAGCTCCACGACTGCTTCAGCGCAAATGAGATGATCACCATCGACGCCCTGAACCTCTGCGACAAAGGCAAGGCCCACGAGCTCGTACGTGCAGGCGATATAACCTACAGAGGAAAGTACATCGTCAATCCCTCAGGCGGACTCATCTCCAAGGGCCACCCTCTCGGCGCCACGGGCATTGCGCAGTGCGCAGAGCTAGTCTGGCATCTACGAGGCTGGGCCAACAACCGTGCAGCGCCCAACACGCGGTACTGTCTGCAGCACAACCTCGGGCTTGGAGGCGCGGCGGTGGTGACGGTGTACAAGAGGGCAGATGGGAGAACTGCGCCTGCGGTGAACTCAACTATGGTGGGACATCGCAACAAGCTTGGGTACAATCCTGCGGTTGAGGCGAAAGGGTTCACGCAGGAGCAGGTTGATATGGTGAGAAGCAAGAAGTCTAGGAGCGAGTGGGCATTGCAGGATGTTGAGAAGAAGGTTGAGGCGAGATTTTAGTGGAGTGGTTTGACTTGAATTGATGTCAACAGTTTGGGCAGGGCGAGTACCCGAAGATACAGATTAATCATGGGCTTATTACATACCTACTCGCTTTCTGATTCTTCAAGTGAAAACATACCAAACGACAAAACCACACCAAGAAATCAGATATTTAGCACCGACTAGGCACTTCTTTTCACCCTTACATGAATGTGTGGTACTCTCAACTTCTCCTCATCCTCGTCCCAAAACTCGGGGTTGATCTCGCTTGTCGACCACATATCCTCCATCTCATCATACAACTCCTCAAGCGTCCCTTCGTCTTTAAATTCCCGCCCTGTACGCTCGTCAAAGTGATGTATGCTCACAGTGTCTTCAGGGTCCGGATATGAGGCTATGTCCCATACGCCCTCCATCTTGGGGAGCTTGTCCCACACAACGTAGATAACCTCGAGCTTCTTGGTCCAGTCCAAAAGAGCAGCTAAGTTGCTGATACTGTAATAAGCCGTAAAAGCTGGGAGAGCAAGACGCTTGATATTGGAGACGATGTGAGTAGCACTAGCCTTGTCCTCTGTGTCGTTCTCATTCTCATCTGACTCCTCCATGACATCGATTAAGAAGGTCTGCCATCGTTCTCGAGGTACGTAAAAGAGATCAAGGTCTACGTCAAAATCACGACTGAAAACACGACTTTTGGTCTCCTCTTGATAGTTGCATTCGATCTTGTTCTTCTTTAGCCAGTATTGAACCGCCTGTCGCGCCTCTTTGCATGTATTATAGAAACGTTCAGTGTGATCGGGCACCTGAACACGATGCTGCTGTTTCAATTCTTGAGCCCGCTCTTCTAGGCGGTCACTAGGTCTCTGTTTGCTGTACATGTATATGCCGGCCTTTGGTGGGATTGCAGCCTCCCAGATAGCCGCACGCACCTCTGAGGGGAGTTTGGAAAACTGAGGAAATGATGAACTCATGTTGATGTGTCAATCAAGAGACTTGTATTGTTTGCGTCTTAAGAAGAAAAGTGATGAGAGGAGATGTAGGTCAGAGACGCGCGGCTGCGCGTCTCTGACCTGCGGATTTTATACGTGTTGTGGATGAGCAGATTAGGGCTTTCTTTTCTTTTCCAAGTTTCATAACACTAATTGCGTCATCATTGGAATTTATGGTATGAAATGATTGATGGGAAATGAGACGACTGGATTTGCAGGCATATTTTATTCCAAGTCGAGACAGCAGCTGTTTTAAGTGGTGATAGTGTGTAAAAGCAAGCACTCATGATGCTTATAGCCACAGCACTTTTGTGAGGGCATGTAGATAGCTTCAATACGTTGAGTTCTAGCCACAGAATTATAAACCGGTCGATTGGAACGTTACGTTATTCAATCTTCTCATGCAGCTGGGTTACGATTATCCACGGGGAGACAGTCTATACGCCGAGTGCATGTCCATACTCAACCCTCCTCGGACTGATAACTAACCCCAATATGAAATCTTGATGCGACAACGAGAGATAACATATTTCCCCCTTTCGAAGAAGACCCTTTCAAAGTTTTCGCCCATAGTCGAATCCATGCGATGTATGCGAACCGTCTCTCCAAGCTTGGGAAACGATGCAATCTCGCAGCGTTGCTGCACAGACACGGACTCCGCCACCTACCGAGGTCCTTCGTGACACTGAAGCGCGACAGTTCTGAGTTACGGGATATCATTTTATGTAGCTCAGGTTTTTTCTTTCGCCGAGGGCATGAAGAAAAGTTGGCATTACTCTCTAAGTCGCTCTGAAAAACATGGGAGAAGGCAACCTTGACCAGAGCAAGGCGAAACCTAAGTGACTCCTTGCCGTCCACCTCAATGCCGGAGAAGTGGACGCTTGGGTAACCAATTTAATTGCTAGACACATAGATTATATCGTGGTGAAGATCAAATTCGCGGACGAGGATATGGTCCTGTTCCTGGAAAGGGCATGCACAAGATATCGATATTATCACCACCCCAATGAAAGATGTTGATTGGATCTTGGTCACAAGTATATATGGAACACCAATACTGTGGACATTAGCATGAGGAGTTTCTCTTGTATTCTTGCTTATAAGCAGTAGTAGTTCAACAAGTGTTCAAGATACACCATCTACAGCGACCGCTAATACATGCAAATCATAGTATACATCTACACAACCATGGTAGACATCGCAACCCCATATTCGTTGTTCCAAGCACCAATTATCATCTTTTCAACGGAGATCATAACGACAAACCCTTATACAATCACCCTATTTTGTTGCCATCAGGCTAAAACGACGGATCCATTCACCGCAAGATAAGCCAGCATCATCAGATCATGGATATAGATCCTGCAAACCATTCATCAGAGGCCACGAACCTGTTGACGTTGTTGATTGACATGCCACCTGAAATTGGCCCTGTTTATTACTCAAACTATGCAGTCAGCCGTGATGTCAGTCGTGGGGGTTCCCTGACGGCACCCACGCCCTCAAAGGCGAGTATATCGAGATCTGGTGGTGCCTCTCTCAGCCGAGAAACAGCCGCAATTACCGTGGTCAGATCAGATAAAATCAGATCAGATCATGACATGAATTCTCGGCCAGATATCCGGAGAAATGGGTGTATGCCGTACACTCCCCTGTAGCCAACATAGCAGAGCCTCATCAGCCTGGATGGTTTCTGCCATGGGTGCATAGGGCCGAGCCGCGAGTGGATAACTTGGTGAGGTTCTTTTTCGGTGCCGCAGTCAGAAGCGTTCGAAAAGCAGGTGATCCGACTTCGCTGCATTCTGGTAGATTACCATCTTGTCCGGAGAACATGCACATGCAGGGACTGTGTGGTGCATGTTTCTAGAAGGCAACTAACAAAGAGAAAAGGCGTCGAGTTATTTGATTGGTGTCACTGTCACCCTATCTTGGTGGCGTTTGTCTGTATCTTCCGATGATACCGTCCAGACGGTTCTAATATCGGCGTGGCCGGTCAGATCATGTTGTCGTTGACGGTGCAAGAATCAGGCCACTTCTTTTCTCGTCTGTGCTTTTTTGACGTCGTCACTGGTATTGTATTCTTGACAGTATAATCGGAATATGTAGATTACCCGTGTAAATTTACGAAAACCTCGATATCGATATCACTCTATCGCTACTAATCAATACACGTATCTCATGTCATGTTATCAAACTAAAAATGGCCCAACTTCAGTGGCTGGCGTATAGGGTAGGTGACTTACCGCGATGCTCCTAAACTTGTGTAGTGAACCAAATATGAAATACGGTCTGAATCGTACAATTACTATACTAAGAGACTCCGTTCTTACCGCACCAATTTCGAACTATGCATTTCATGAAGAACAATGTCACGTACGTGATTGTGACATTGTCAACCCTGATGACGAGTGCCTAACCCGATCTACGTATAGAAACTAAATTTAGCCGTCTCACTTACACAACACATCAGCATCGTCACTTCCGATATTGAAACTGAGCATGAATGAAAACATCAGTCCGCTTTTGCACATGACCAATAGTTAAAAAAGAGCAGTTTACAGTCGATAGTCCAAGCACCGGAGTAATTACCCGTCAAGAGCGTTTCAAAAAATTCCCCCGTGTATTGAGCACGTTTCACTGGTCCCTGAGCTTTAGCCGCCCTAGAATTGCGCAATTATCGCGGGACCGAAACACAGACAAGACTGAGTATTAATAATTCGTGCTCGCCATCACAGTCAGCAACAAACAACCTCAGCCTCACTATACCCCTTTTCTGAACTTGCGATTCTATTATAAACCCTTATAACCCTACCTCTTCTTGCCAAGCGACATTCACACCTCGATTCCCACTCAAGCTCAAGCTCAAGCACGGACCCTTACAGCAGCTCCAACTGAACCCCGCCATTTTCTTCAGCTTTCGCAACTACCTACATTACAAACCACACATCGCAAACCACATTCACCATGTCCGACACTCACACCTACGAGTTCAACATCACCATGAGCTGCGGCGGCTGCTCCGGCGCCATCGACCGTGTCCTCAAGAAGCTTGACGGTAAGATCATGTCTTTTCGAGCGAAACCGTGGCGGCTGCTAACAATACCTTTCCGCAGGCGTCGAGAGCTACGATGTATCCCTCGAGAACCAGACCGCAAAGGTCGTCACCGCCCTGCCCTACGATACCGTCCTTCAGAAGATCGCCAAGACCGGCAAGAAGGTCAACTCTGGCAAGGCGGATGGTGTCGAGCAGTCGGTCGAGGTTGCTGCTTGAGTAATGGGCCGCGAGAATAAACGATCGACCGCCTAAATAGATGTCGGCTTTGTAAGCGCTTGGGAATGTCTTCGGTGTTTATCGTCCCGAACAAAGAGGACAGGAGGGATATCTGGTTTCGTGTTAAATCACTACAAATCAATGCAAATGTTTTGATATGCACTTTTGTTGGCGGCGCAGCTCCTTGAACTCACGCCGCCAGTTTCTCCATTCTCCTGTTGTGATTTCTCGACATTGCAAGGCGCGTGTCCGAAATCATCTTGTTGATGGTTACCCATTCATACATGTATCATGTAATGCCGCACTCGACTATCCTACCAGATGCATGAAAGAACGCTAAACTTCCTAGTCAGTTCAGTGTAGCCAAAGCAGAAAATGTAGTTTTCACAAGGTTTCCATTGCGGGACAAAATATCCGCTGAACTGAATTCTGACTCCTTGCAAGATTTGCTTGATATTGCACGTATTGGGAAATGGCATGAGGAATTATATAGCAGTGTCAATCATGGACTTGGAATCCTATCATGAGTTGTCTTGTCCACATCCATTAAGAGTAGGGTTAGTCCTACAGACGACAAAATATGTAGAAAATGATCAGCCATATTGTCATGTGCCACAACCCTCATGAGGACGACTTCCTGGTTTCCGAAATGTCAACTCCTCGGACGAAAGCTCAACCATCGTCGACGTCGAACGCATCAGGAACCGCAGCCAATCAAGCAATAAGCACAGCCCCAGGAACCTTTCAATTCGAAGAGATCCGGGGCAGTAAACGCACTGCTTACCCCAGAACTGCGTGTCATGACTTGATGAGTCGTTCAAGCTTGACTTGTCATGAAGCACCCTTGATAGTCCAGTATATGCTATGCACCTAGTCTGAGGAATCTCATTACAGACTCACAGGCTCCTTCTTGGGGGGCGTCCCCAGCCTCGAGGGGTGTGCGAGACGCGGGATGGATGCGGGGAAGTCGACTCAATTGCGGCTCATGCAAGTCAAAACTGCGGAGCCGCAGTGGATGTCGCTTTTTAGTATTCACTGTCACTGCACGGGCCCGAAGGCGGGGGGCATTGGAAGGATAAACGTTGCCCGGCGCCTGGAAAACGTGGAGGACCCAGGAACCCACGGACCCTGCCCCAGATATGATGATGGTGGTGGTGGTGGTGGTGATGTTGATGGTGATCTAGAGATCACGGGTACAAGGCGAGGGGTGTAAGATGTGTGACGACCTATGATGGTGCTGAAGCAGTCCTGCCAGTCTCTGTTTGCTATAAACCATCTCTATGGGATACTCGGTATCATTTCCATCTCTCAAGGCAAATTAGGTAGTTGTTAAAGGAAACGAATAGATACATCCATTACTACTATTGATCAAACAGCCACAACAACATCCATGCCAACCATAAAGAAACATATATGCAAATCTCCCTCTGGACCGGCACGCAGCAAAGGATATTGACAGCAGGGCAAGGTCTATCTCAATGACCCCTGTGAGGGGATCGTGGAAGGTGGAAGGTGGATTCTTGACAATGGGATAGCAGGTAAGTGTCATTGCTGTGGGAAGTGTCCAATCATTCTTAAAAGCAACCATAACCGGAAAACAAATCCTTGTAATGAGGATGCCGGATGGATGTTGGGTCCCTGGAATCTAAGAGCTCTAAAGATGAGTTTCGCAAGCCGATGTACCAATGGTTAGACAAGGTACATCCATCCGCAATTGTGATTCAGACTTGGTACAGTAGATTTTAGTGTTATTGGGAGCTACCCAGGGAGACTTGAATCATATTGGTCAGGGTGTTGGAATACGGTAACATTCGACGGGCTGGCTGGCTGACTTGACTTTTGTTAGTGCTTCCCCGCATTTCCCAAAAAGGAAGAGCAAAAACCTCCGCCCAGCCGGTTGGGTTGGGATGAACCTTGACTTGAACCTTGAACCTGAACGGTTCACAGGCTGTTGTAAATAGACTCAGTCCAAGATCAGTCTGGGGAAGATGTACACCTCTGATCTCATGTACCTTCACGGATCCGAACCTGCTTCTCGTAGTGCGATGCTAAAGAATCTGGGGGAATTGCAGCATGTCTAGGTACAGTAGTGAGAGAGTGCGGGGAAATGTGAGGATGCTCATAGGTTTTCGTTCCAGGCACTCGCCTAATGACCCACTGTCGCTCAAGGAATAAGGAATGGTCTGGTAGCTGGTCTGAAGTGTTGGCATAGTGAGTACCGTAGAAGTAGAAGGTGTGAATAATGTCAAAGCAAAGACAGAGAGAGGCCCCTACCACAACATCAAGTTATGCCCTGATGTCATGGAATGAAGCCACCACAATATTGTTGCCTTTTATGCAGCGGATGCAATAATGCCGACGCTCGGTGGTGTATAACGCGAACGGCGACTTTTACGAGAACACAATAAAATTGGTTCATTAGATGTCACGAATAAGCACACATACATCATAAATACGTTGACTTATCAGCCTACGATCATTTTACCTAAGGCCACTTGAGAGAACATCAATGTATATCGGCAGTTGGTTGAGTTTCATTCAACTTGCGTAGGGCGTTTTGAAGATCGAATGCCACACCGACGTGGGAACGGAGCCGCTGCCAAACAAACTCCGCAATCTATGAGAGCCAATGGGCAGTCTAGGCAGTGCAACTTCCACATGGCTGAACGGATGTGCTTCCACCGGGGGGTGAGAAGCCAACTACAACATGAACCTCAGTCTAGGAACATTGGAAACGCGCGGGATGAAGCATTAGTTAATGTTAGTCGCTCGACGCCGTAACGTATTGGGTTGGGATCCCTGTAAGCGCAACCCACCGCGCCAGGGGTTCGTTCTCATGAGGCCTTTGAATATCGTATCATGCCATGTTAGAAGAGGATCTGACAAGCAACCGAATTAGGACCGGATATGCCATCGAAAGATCCGAATTTGCCGCAAGATTGGTAGTCCACCCTTTCTTCTATTTGGATATCGTGTGTTTTTTTCCTCCTTAAAAACGGGTTTCTGTTCCTGACATCATGGGCTGTTGTAGTGAAAAGGCCAAAAGCCCGGTGCAATGGGAAAAGAAGGGCCGCAGAAAGCAGCTGACTATGGTGACCCCTCCAGTTGGGTCAAACACTAGTACTCAGCAATTGGTTCCATGGGTGTCTGTGTTTTTACAATGAGCGTCCTTCTGTTGCTCTAGCGCTTTCTACAGCGGATGTAGGTACCTTTTCCCCTACAGGTACTCGATATCTGGATGGGCCGCTGAGGGGGAGGTTGAAGAATCCGTGGAAGGAGCGGGGTGTTTAGCTGAGGCACAGACAGCTCATACAGCAGTTCATACAGTACCTTCAACTCACGGTAAATCGCGGCAGGTACCGTAGCTGTAGGGACTGCAAGCTGGAGCCCAGGGCCTATCAGCCTACCTAGGGGAGGTCCCCACTCATTGCTGGCGGTGACGCCACTACACACAGCCCAAGCTAACCTAACCTCACCTCACCTCACCTCACATTGGATCAGATCTCTCACACCTAGCACACTAACTTCTCCCTCCTACAACCCATGTCATGAAAGGCAAAGAACGATGCTGCCACTCGCTCACCGTCGCCGCATCCCGAAGACAAAGTCCAGCAAACATGGATCGAATTGCGGATCCCCGTGCAGCCGAATTGGCCCCTCCCGTTGGCCCGTTGGTCCCTTGATCAGTATCGAGTCCAGAATAGAGCATGGAGAGAGACTCTTTCTTGTCTGATCTGGTGTCGTGTCGTGTCCCGTCTCTTCTTGCACACCCTTCACCACCAACATACACTCCCTCTGCCCCGCGGCCGCCAAGATGAGGCTTGAATCTTTACACGCAGACGCCTATCCTTGCCCCGTTGGCCCATCATACCATACTCTACGCTGTAGGACCGAGTACTATCCATGCGTACCATACCATACAGACCAGGTCTTTCATTCATGATTGCCCATCCAGCATCTATATAAACTCTGCTCCCTTCGGTCTCAAGTTGTTTCTTTTTTCTTTCTCCATCCTCATTCAGATCATCAACCAACTCTCCAACACTCTCGACTACAACTCTTTCGTCTTCACGACAACCTTTCGATACTCATAACCGATTAAACAACCTACCAACAATCAAAATGTCTGCTCCTCAAATTCCTCAACAGCAGTGGGCTCAGATCTTCGAGAAGACCGGTGGTCGTACGTTATCTTCTTTCCTTCAATTTACAATTCCAAATTGCCATCGATGTCCTATCCCGCAGTCATGGACTACTCCACTGTCTGCCTCACATCATTTGGATCCTTTCTTAAGCCCAACACTAACACCCACTTTTCACAGCCATCGAGTACAAGCAGATTCCCGTTCAGAAGCCTGGCCCCGATGAGGTCCTTGTCAACGTCAAGTTCTCCGGTGTCTGCCACACTGATCTCCACGCCTGGCAAGGTGACTGGCCCCTCGACACCAAGCTGCCTCTTGTTGGTGGCCACGAGGGTGCTGGTCTAGTCGTCGCCCGCGGCGAGCTTGTTAAGGATGTCCAGATCGGTGAGAAGGTCGGTATTAAGTGGCTCAACGGCTCTTGCCTGAGCTGCTCCTACTGCCAGAACGCCGACGAGTCCCTTTGCGCTGAGGCACTCCTCTCCGGCTACACAGTCGATGGTTCTTTCCAGCAATACGCCATCGCCAAGGCTATCCACGTTGCTCGTATCCCTGAGGAGTGTGATCTTGAGTCTATCTCACCCATTCTCTGCGCCGGTATCACTGTCTACAAGGGTATCAAGGAGTCTGGTGTCCGAGCTGGCCAGTCTCTTGCCATTGTTGGTGCTGGTGGTGGCCTTGGTTCCATCGCTGTCCAGTACGCCAAGGCCATGGGCATTCACGCCATTGCCATCGATGGTGGCGAGGAGAAGGAGAAGCTTTGCATGTCTCTCGGTGCTCAGAAGTTCATTGACTTCACCAAGAGCCAGAACCTTATTGCCGATGTCAAGGCTACTACCTCTGATGGTCTCGGTCCTCACGCCGCTCTTCTCGTCGCCGCCGCCGAGAAGCCCTTCTCACAAGCTACCCAGTACATCCGCTCCCGCGGTACTGTCGTGTGCATTGGTCTCCCCGCTGGTGCCCAGTTCTCCGCCCCTGTCTTCGACACTGTTGTTCGCATGATCTCTATCAAGGGCTCTTACGTAGGCAACCGCGCCGATTCTGCTGAGGCCATTGACTTCTTCCGCCGTGGCCTCATCAAGGTCCCCTTCAAGACTGTCGGTCTCTCTGAGCTTAACGACGTATTCAAGCTCATGAAGGCTGGCCAGGTTGTCGGTCGCTACGTCGTCGACACCAGCCGATAAGCGCGCGGCTGTCGCTTGGGCATTGCACTACATCGCGCCCTAACAGATTAACAGGGTTATCCATTGTGCACAGGGGAATACCCTACAAAGAGGAGTTCAGGCGGGAGTTGATTTGAATTTTCTGGTGGTGCTGTCGAAGTAGCCAGATGTATCTTGGTTACACTTTTGTGTATAACCCTAGTTTATGAGTTTTATGAGTTTTACTTTTACAAAAATAACAGAACGAATATTTCGATCAAGAAACTGCCGCTTTGATAGTGAAACATGTCATTTACGTTGATCGTATCCTAAACACTCCAGTGCTTACATGAATGCTTTTATAATTCGGACCCCTGAATATGTTGCATATACGCAACTCCGAGTTTATACACATCATCATCCAAGCTTGAATAAGCCTGCCTATTAGTAGTACTTGAGAACGATACCCACATAACAGCAACGGCTGTTGACTTGCTTCTACGGAACAGCACCTACATTGATTTGACATTCGACCTCAGTAGTCTCATAACAATTGGGAGGAGGGGGCTAAGCAGCTTTGTACATCTATCAGAAAAACGCAGATAACATCCTCAAAGATATCATATTATTAGAGGGGTTGATTTACCCCTCCACCCACTCCAGGTTCACTGCAACCCTTCCTTGCAAAAGCACCCCTGGTAGCCACCAAGCTACTTCTAGAACGGCGTTTAAGCGTACTAAAATCAGACCACTGCTCTTCCTCATGTACGTAGAGGATCTAGAGCGCACGCGGGCGACTTGACCAGATTAGTTTTGCATGGCTGCAGAAACCCAACGTTGTCTCGAACATGGACATGAACCTGGCTCTGGTCGTATTTGAACTAAACAGCCTCTAAGCAAAACTTTCCCTGTAGGAAACGTCTACGTTGGCGTCCCGATATGTCCGAGGATGCACGCATCATGCATGCATCAATTGGTGATTTCACAAGCGGAGGAATACGACATGTTTCGTAGATATGAATTTTGAAAACGACTAATGTAACTCTTCAACACGTGCCACCGTCTTACCGTCGCTTCCACATGTAGTTGCATCGCTTTGGCATAATTGTCAATTGAGATTTTTGCGCCGTGAGCGCCTCTTCGTTGCACCCCGCAGCCGACACACAGTTTGATCATCCACTTGCCCCCCAAGGGTGTCTTTCTGAGGAGCATGTTGCGAAATCTGGGAGTCAGTGGGGGAGTGATCCTTTGTCATCTAAGTCTTCCATTAGGAGCCACCAGGACCACCCAAGAGAGCGAATCTTCGCACAATGCTGGGGCCATATTCTTGGTACTGTATTGGTCAGCGATTGTCAAGGGAAAACAGAGAAAATATCCTTACCTCAGCCTTGGTGTGACAGTACGATCGGAACTCAGGGGTTTGGCCAAGAAGACTGCCTCCAAACCAGGGACCGTGTCGCTGTCGCTTATGAGTAATAACCGACACCTCCAGGCCGCCACTTCGAGCACCACCACTGCGGACCTCACTGGCCCGAATTCTTTCGTCAACCAGATGCTTGATGTCTCGCTGTAATCGGCGACCGAAATCCTTGTATAGTGTGCTTCCACCAGAAAGAACAATGTTCTTGTAAAGGCCTCGTCGGACGTCAATAGGCGACTGCTGAATGACGTTATCCACAACCGTAGGGAGAGGGGTCAGGAAGTCGGAACTGTAAATCTCAGGGTTGAAGAAGATCTCGGGGGCGAGGAAACGCTCGTAACCGACATCGACGCTGACCTGGCGGCCATTGGGATGCGACACGACGTGCTTGGCGAATCGGGAGCGATCTCGGTCGTACTTGTTAAACTCCTTGACGATATCGGGACAGACATAGCAGTATTCCTCCTTGATCTCCTGGGCCGTCTTGAGCGAGGAGTCGGGCTCGCCTCGGTCTCGCAGCAGCGACTGAACAAAGTAGGTGATATCTCGACCGGCAATGGGGATTGACTTGATAGAGGAGCCAATGACATAACCTTCGGCAACTGGGATGACGTGAGTGACACCGTCACCTGAATCAATGACAGTTCCAGTCAATGAACGATCTTGGACTTTAGAAGATGTCCAAGAGGCGGCCAGCGCAAGGACGGCCTGGACAGCAATATACATTCCAGCGCAATTGAAGGATTCGAAAAAGATCTCGGCGGTGTTCTCACGGTTCTCGGGTGGATTCAGGGGCTATATGAGTTAGTACCATGTTTTGAAGTCGTCGTAAGGCGTAATATGCTCACGGGCTCGGTAAGAAGGAAGTAGTGGTCTTCAGGCTCGACTCGGAGATACTTGAAGATGGAGTTCGACCAGAATCGTTCCATGTGGTCCTAAAAGCGGTCAATTGAAGCTTATTTCGGGCTCGCCGACAAGCATACCCAGTTCTCTATTTGACCGTGTCGAATGGGATAGTGAATGCCATATCCTGAACTTGTCAGTTGAGTTCGATAACCTGGAGCTCGATGGCTGCCTACCGGGTCCTCCTGAGGCCGCAATCGCCTCATCGCCAATGAAGAAGTCGAGATCTTCGGTTCCTCGCTTTCCGCTTAAATGACCACCAGCTCCAGCACCTCCGGTAAGAAAAGATGGCTTGTTCGCAACGGCCGGCCGTCCTGATCCGGAACCACCAGCTCCGCCAGTTGGCCCCTTGGTCGCGATCGCGGTCGGGAAGACAAATGAGGGCGAATCGTTACCGGCAAAGCCTATAAAGAGAATCAGCAGGCGTTTCGAGACTACCCGGAAGCTTTAGGAGCGTATACAGACCTAGCTTGGAGAAACCCGTGCCGCTGTGAGCTGAGGTTAGCTGTCGTCGTCAGTGCGGGGGCTGGGATACTGCGAGACGTACTTGTCCATGACAACGGCGGGAGTTTGGTTAGCCATGATGGGCGAGGGTGCGTAGTGAGTCGCACAGTTAAAGGGGGAAAATTATTGAAGGGAGATGCCGCGGAGAAGAGAAGGCAGTGTATGGCGATGGCGACGGCGGTGGTCGTTACGTCGGGTCCGGGTTGGGAGGATTACGTTACGTGCCTTGGGAAGCTCCCAGCTTGGAGGTGAGGCTTGAACTGCGGCTGTGCTGCCCCGCCGTTGAACGAGGACTAGGGCCTTTGAATGGCTGGAGCTGTGGACCTCGTCGTTGCGATAACCGGGGATGGATGAATACCTACAGGTGGTAGAACTAGAAGGTCTACACCGAAGGTCTTGAAGAGACTCATATGATAGCAGCTAGTTTCCTAAAAGATACCTCCACCTCTAAGGTGCTTTTATATTTTAGGGTCAAAAGGCGCTCTCTTGCACTCAAAACTTGATGTTTCAAGTCGGTATATCCATACAATTATATTTGGCTTGTACTTTGAGGCCCGACGTCATCCCACGAGGTGAACTGGACTTATATAACAAAAGAAAAGATATAATTGTAGCATACTTACAGTGTTCTACAACTGTAAGACTGCCCCGGTTATTCTTTGCCAATTCACTATATCATGAATATTACTGTAATGCTTCTAGCTCAGGCCTCTCATACTTGAATGCAATAGGGGCTGTCAGTATCCGTAGCACAAACATATTCCCTGCAGTTTTAGGCGATTACTGCTCCTCTCTTTATGAACTTGTTGACCAAGAACGACCGACTCACAACAACTCGCTCAGGTCTTTCCTCTTTCGTAGGAGTTATGTTCTTTCAATTTTCCCGTCCACCCAAAACCGCATCCTCGTCACCACTTCAACCTCTACTCCTAAATATTGGATCTTATCCACATAGATCTGGGTTTCTTAACACCCACTTCACTTCCCTTCTTTTACAACTATACACGCCTCATCATCATAATATCAAGCACTCGATACCCTATGAATTTCCTCAAGGATGTCAGACAGCCGCGATGATGGAGCCTCCGTCGACTTTGGAACGGCCGAATTTGGGACTAACGGTACCTTCGACCGTGTGCTGAAGGCCGGGCATAAGACGAAGGTGGTGCCTGCTATCTTTGTACATGCTGGGGCTGGGTTCCATAGCCACCAGAATGAACACATCCATCTTCAAGCTTGTGTTGCGTGAGACCTTCCCAACAAACTCTTTAGCCTCTTCACTCTGAAGCTAACAATGACAGCGCCGCCGAGATGGGTATGAAATTTCTCAAAGCCGGTGCTACCGCAACCGAAGCCGTCGAAGCCGCTCTTCGAATCCTTGAAGACAAGGAGATAACCAATGCTGGTTACGGCTCCAATCTTTCAATCGATGGCACTGTTGAATGTGATGCCACTGTTGTTGACCATCTTGGCCGCAGCGGTGCCTGTGGTGCCGTTCCAAGTGAGTTTCTTCTTCGTCAGCCAGGAATCACACCCTAACAATCTCACAGACATACGAAATCCAATTTCCTTGGCCAAACTTATTCTAGACAAAAGCAATATACCATTAAGCTTACGACGGGTTCCGCCAAACGCCCTCGTGGGAGAAGGTGCCAGGGCGTTTGCAGAAGAACACGGCTTGACAATATACGCAAATGAGTACATGGTATCGAAAAATGCCAAGGATCGATACTTGCGTTGGCAGGATGATCTGAAGCGGGAAAAGCTCAAACTCCGCGAGCTTACAGCTTCGCCCGAGGCCCAAGGGATCGTCGCATGCCCCCCGTGCCAGTATGATACAGCAACGACGCCAAAGCCACATCACTCTTTAGCATCACAAGATCAACGAGCTGCTATCATGGCTGGCACTTGGAATGAAGGACAGCCCAATTCCCCATACGTCAGTACACCCAGTCAAGAGCCAGTCCCTTCGCCAGACCAACCAACATCCGTCAGCTACTTTCGAGCCACAGGCCCTCCAACTCCCACGACCAATCGACCATCTTCCGTTCGAATAGCCCACGATAAGTCAACTCCGACGTATGCCGGGGTAGTAAGTGCCACTCAAGAGACACTACGTTCCGCCTCTCACACTACGATACTGCCTCAGCAGTCCGATTCCATGGCGGAAGACCTCAAACCTGATGTGCGAGAAAACACGCCTAACCATCAAACAAACCAACCAAACATTGTCAACAGGATCGATCGCATATCGCCGGAAACCTCTGCTGGAAGCACAGGCTACGGTTCTGATCACCAAAGCTCCTCAAATCCTCGTGGGGTTAAGCGACCTCTCAGCCCAGACGACAAAGCGCAGCCTCACTCGCGAGCAGGAAAAGATCGCCTTCGTTATGGGTCTGTGAGCGAGGACAGTATCACGGATACTATTGGTGCCATTGCGATCGACGACCGAGGTCATATTGCAGCGGGTTCATCCTCAGGTGGTATTGGAATGAAGCACCGGGGACGCCTGGGGCCAGCAGCTCTTGTAGGAGTTGGCACAGCCGTTGTTCCTTGTGACGAAGAAGATGAAGATCAAGTTGCCGTCGCTGCAGTCACGAGTGGTACCGGAGAGCACATGGCTACAACCATGGCCTCCCAACGGTGTGCCGAAAGAGTCTACCATGGTACAAGACGTGGTCGGGGAGGTGTTAATATACAGGACGACGATGAAGACGCCATCATGGAATGTTTCATTACCGAGGATTTCATGAAGCATCCCGGTGTCAGAAACTGTCATTCAGCCGGGGCCATTGGTGTGATGGTTGTCAAAAAAACACAAACAGGCTACTACTTCTACTTTGCTCACAATACGGACTCATTCGCCCTCGCTTCAATGGGGGGCTCGGAAAAACAGGCCAGCTGTACTATGTCGCGGCTTCCAGATAGTGCCAACATCGCCAAGGGTGGACGCAAGGTCCGAATCAAGTGAGGCATGTCACTGTTAGAGACTGTTGGATGGGGTAGGTGATTTTTAGTGCACTCTGAGGTCATTTTCGAGTTGTTGGGTGGTCGAGGGTAGTGTTGTCATAACTCATGAGACCTAGAGGTACGATGGTAGGTTAGAAGTCTGATAACCTTTAGACACAATGATATCCTTTATTGTTAGTTTCTACCCGTACAGATGTTATGTCGTTGGTCCCTGTGCATATTTGTTACTTTCACGACACTTCTTCATTAAGTTAGTAAAGAAGCATTTGCTGACCACTATAATGTTAATCATGGATGCACTGGCTGATCCAATGTTGGAATGCGATGGAATTTTGACATTGTCTACATAGTTAAGGGTATCTCCTATTCATTTAAGCGCCAACTAAAATGATTTGGCGCTCTTTCAGGGGCGCGGCGTCCCCGTTGCACTCCCCGTTTCTTCTCGTGAGCCACCGTTGACAATCTTCCGCTTCTTCTTTTTCTTGCGAGGCACAACGGCGGGCTTAGCGCCATAGTTACCCAGAGATAACTTCGTACCGCACGTGAAACATTCTGAGTTCTCTGGCGTCTCACAGAATATGCTGAGACAGATGGAGCAGACGAAACCGGTGTCAACAACACGGCCGTGACAAAAACAGGCAGCCCGGAAGTCAACTGTATCATGGGTTGGCGCAATAAGGGCTTCGCGAGCTTCTGCATCAGCGATGAGACCGAACATGAGATAGTTCAATAGTCCTTCAGGGTGTTTGGTGGCCAGATACGTGCCGCCAGTATTGTAGCAGGCTTGTTGTAGGAAAGTCGGTTCGCCGGTGAGTGCGAGAGTGTCGATGATAACCTGTGTGTGGGCGGCAGCAAAGACAGAATTCATGATAGGGATGTATTGCGAGGGTTCTGAGTCGGATACGGAAATAACGAGGATACGGCCGCGGACGGTCGGGGGAGCGGTGTTGGCGGAGCCCTTGTGGTTGTCCTCAAGATTAGCTGTGGGTGAAAGAAGAGCCTGCGCGGCCTTATTAATGTGACAAAGAGCCAGTGTCAAAGCTCCAGATATTTGTGTTGTTCGAGAGGAGAGATCTGCCTCTTTTGTCTGATCCATGAGCTTGCGCAGTGCAGCCAACACAGCGGCTTCGATCTGCGCAAAAGAAGGAAATTTGTTGGCCGAGGTCTGTGTCTGAGAGGCGTCGCTCATAGCCACATCACCCGAGTCGTCGTGCGAAGGCCTTGGTGGTGTTGGGTATAGCCATTGTGCGCGGTCGACGTGCGCGGCGATGAGGGCGACCTGGTTGGCATTGCTGAAGGCGAGGTGTGCGTTAACAAAGACGAGGATGTTCGCGATAGCACGCGACAAGGGCAGAACACTGCCTATGGATGACCATGCTCTAGGATTTGTATCGAGGATGATGGAGAGGAGAGATGGAGTGTCTTCGTGGGAGCTGACCTCGTAGTGCTCCGACACATCGACAGCGTCCATTGTATCGCCCGAGCAGACGGCTACGAGGCCTCAAAATTTTATGTAGGCTATGCTCAGTTATGGGTGTTAAGTGCTGCAGATGGTCGCAAAAGTTGATTGATGACGATCTGAGAGAGTTGGATCGGGAATAGCAGAGAGCTATTGAAGTCAAACTGATATATGAAGAAATAAACAACGCCAACTCCAATCTTTAGAAACAAAAAACACTAAGACTTGAAATAGGCCAATCAAGGGTTATTTCATTGACGCGGCTATCATGAAAAGGGAGACGATGTGAATGTTGTGTTGGACGTCATCTGCAGGCATCGGTAGGCACGATAAGGTAGGCATCATGAAATCTGAGCGCGGCAGCTGCAACCAATGATCGTTTATATCCATCCCCCTGCCTCGTAGCTGACAACTCAAACGCTAGACCACGTGATGTACAGCTAGACGCAGCGCAACAGGGGCAGGTCTGTGTCTCTTGGGCATTGGCGGACTAGCTACGTTAAGATCTAGTGGCTCAGACCTTCCTAAGCCCAGTCAGTGCAGCACAGCAGTCAGTGTCTTGTGGTAGGTCGTTGTGGAGGCAGTAACGGGGCTTCATGCCTGTACGATTTACATCACAGGTTCCAGTTTCGGTCTTCCACTTTTGCGTGCCCCTCCAAAGCGAGACCGTGCTATTCTTCATCTTTTCAACTTCACGCCCCAAACCCGATATTTCCATGGCAGAGACCACAGAAGCTGTTGATCAGGCGCCTCCAGCCCAGGCTCCATCGCTGGAGGACCAGACCCTTATCGTCTTTGCGCGGTTGATGGAGGGTGGACAGGAAGATAACGAAACATGCCGCGATCTCGACGAATTGACTAAGCTGCTCAACGACGACTATGAGGCTCGTCAGAAGGACAAGTCTCATGAGACTATATGTAATCTCATTGATGGTGACTGCGTCGACACTGTTTTGTGCTATCTTGATATGAGACAGCCTGAGATAGTCCGTGGCCATGCCACTCTATCAACATCTGCCTATCTCAAAGCTGCTGGCGATGACGGCTCAAAGAAACTTTCGACCTTCTTCTTTGACCGTGTCCAAAGAGGCACTTATGATGACTACATTGTCGCCTTTTGCGTTGCTGCTGCGACATTTCCTATTGTTCCCGATCTTACAGCCGAGCTGTTTCTTAATGAAGACTTCCTCCCCAGCCTCGGAACGCTCATGCGACGCAAGTGGAAGAGTCGGAAAGTCGAAACGGCGTGCCTGGAGATGCTTAACGCTGCTTGTATGAACTCGCTGTGCCGCGAGGCCATCAACAAGTACTGTATTGAGTGGCTTGAGGAGATTGTTGATCAAGATCTTAGTGAGGTCGTTAGAAGCACTAACGCAGATCCGAATCTTCAGAGTGACGGAGGCTCGATCTCAATGCGGCGGCACTCGGAGCAGGTTCAGTATCTCGCTGCCGTGATCTTGGCCAAGTTGAGGGTAGGATGAGATACCCATGAGAGCTCCATAACAGGACTGACTGACACGGAGTTCAAGGCAGTTCCCCCCAAGCCGGCTCCCGGTGAAAGCAAATCCAGGATTGAGCCTGCAGTCACAAGTATCGAGGAGCTTTCCGGCATGTTTACTAAGATGATTATGCGAGATGAAGACCACGGTCGCAAGCACTCAATTGAGGGTCTAGCATACGCCTCCCTTCAACCCAAGGTCAAAGAGTCGGTTGTCAGCAATCCCGAGTTACTCCAAAAGCTGGTCAAGACACTGGGGGAGGCTCAACCCAGATCTCCCACTACATACGGAGCTCTAAGCATCTTTGTCAATCTGACAAAGTACTTGCCTGCTCTCACGGACGAGGAGAAGAAGATGAACCAGCTCAAGGCATATGCTAACGCGGCTGGAAAGCTGAGTGGGCCCGACCCCCTTAATGACGATGAACATGTTGCAAGGCGATGCAAGTTGGTATTTGATGCTGGCATCACACCGGTTCTTGTCACACACAGTAAGAATGGTTCACCGGCTTCTCTGGCACTTGTCGTGTCCATCATCTTCGCCCTGTCTGTCACCAAATCTCTTCGCGGCCAGCTGGCTCAGCAGGGAGCAGTGAAGCTTCTCCTAGTATCATGGATGTCGCTACCTCAGACCGAAGCCCTCGCACGCCGTCTCGCCGCACAAGCTCTCGCCCGTATCCTCATCAGCACGAACCCTGCGCTAGTATTTGGCGGCAATCGTTCCATCCCCATTGGTGCTGCCGTTAGACCGCTTGCGTCTATAATTCCACCCGATCCGGCTGCTCAGACACGAGATCTATTGCCGTCCTTTGAGGCATTGATGGCCCTAACCAACCTCGCCTCTATGGATGATGGGGACACAAGGCGCAGCATCGTTGACACTGCATGGTCCCAGATTGAAGAGCAGATGCTCGCTTCCAATACCCTCGTCTCAAAGGCTGCTGTGGAGCTTGTTTGCAATCTTGTGCAGGCACCAGAAGCTATCGCTCTTTACGCCGAGGAGACCGCAAAGGCCCGTAACCGTCTCCACGTTCTCCTTGCACTTGCTGATGCCCCTGATGCCGGGACCCGTAGTGCTGCTGGTGGTGCTTTGGCCTCACTTACCAATTTCGAAGGTGTTATTCGAGGTATTATCAACCGAGATCGTGGCGTCAAGGTCATCCTTGGATTGTGTACAGATGATGATGAGGATATCCGCCACCGAGGAGTGTTTGTGGTACTCAATTTGGTCACTGCTGAGGGCGAGGTGGGCGAGCTGGCTCGGGAAAAGATCAAGGGCGATGATGGTGTCGAGGCCTTGAAAGAGTGCGTCAAGAAGAGTCGCAGGCCTGATGTTATCGAGATGACCGTGCAAAGTCTCAAGGTTCTTCTGGGAGATAAATCATGAATGAGAATGAGATATGAAGGAACATATGCATACACTAGCAACAAGGTAGCGTAGATTGGCAATTCTTTCCGGGCGAAGGAATGAGGCAGTGGGTTTCCAAATTCACAATTATTATGACTATGGCAATAAGATCTATCGTTTTCCGTTTTAACCAACCCTAATAAGCGCTGTTCACTTTTATGCCTTGGTATCAACTCTGTTGAGAATCGCAACACCCTCTACGTGACCTGTTTGGGGGAAGAAGTCAAAGCCCCGAAGAGTCTCAATCTCGTACCTCTCTCCTTCTCCCTCGCCGCGCACCAGAACCCCAACGTCTCGAGCTTGTGTATGCACGTTACAGCTGACGTATAGTACTCGCCGAGGTCCAAATTTACGCAGCTGGTTCAAAAAGTCGGCGTCACAACCCTTACGGGGCGGGTCAAGAACAACCACAGTCTCATCGCGGTTGTAGGTAACGCTTTTGAAGAGCTCACCGGCATCTGCTGCGATGAATTTACAGCGATCCTCGCCCATGCCATTCAGGGTAGCATTTCGGCTGGCATAAGCAATAGAGTCGGCGGCGATGTCGATACCGATCGAGTGCTGGAACAGCGAGGCAAGGGTGACAGTGAAGAGGCCGGAGCCCGAGTAAGCATCGATGAGGTACTTGATGTCCATACCCGTACCAGCGGGTGGAAGAATGTTATCACGAACGTAGCTGGTGAATGACGGAAGGATGGAGTTGTTGTTCTGGAAGAAAGAGCCTGCTGGGTTAGTAAACGTGTAAGGACCGATGTACTCGGTTGTTGTGGCCTTGGAGTCTGTGATGCAAGACTTAATATCGACAGTATCTTCATTCTCGACACGGACTGTGTATGTTGTTGTCTCACTGCTGGCTTCTTCACTGTCCTTGGGCACTCGCTGGGTGTTTTCACGCAGCAGAATTGTAGCACCGCGCTGGTAGTTTGCGAACTCCTTTTGCATACGCTCACGCTCACGAGTCATACCCAGGCGCACAGCGTTGGTGCCAATAGGGCAGTCCTCAATATCAAGAACCTTTCGGCGTCCTTTTTGCATAAAACCAATGTCAGGGCATTTCTCAAAGGGGATCCTGGGGTTTTTCCCCCTCTTGCTAGGACGAAATCCGGGGGGTCCGTCAAAATGAGGCGTAAGCTTGGTACGGTAGCTGTACTGCAGAGGACTGCCCATGGTGTCTTGGACAGCGGGGACGATGTTGGGATCGAGGTTTGAAAAGTTCCTGAAAGCCTTTTCGACAATGCGCTTCTTTAGCTTGAGCTGCTCCGGGTACTCAAGCATCTGGAACTGGCAACCGCCACAAGAAGCGAAGTACTTGCAGCTTATACGGGCGTCGTCGCGTAGAGGGGAAGGTTTTGTAATAGAAATGAAGTCGGCTAGGGTTTGGTTGCCGCGAGGTAGATGGCGGAAGACCTTGACTCTTGCGATGTCACCAGGCACAGTGAAAGAAACAACATAGACCTGGTTTGAGCCAGATTTCATAGCAAGACCCTCTCCTGTGGAAGAAAGCTCCAGAACCTCGACATCTGTCTCAGTTCCCTCCTCGGGGAGGACTTCGGGTCCATGCTCTGTTCCCTCACCATACTCAACAGCTCGCTCCTTGAGCAGGGCTTCGATATCATACTTGAGGACTTCCTCAGACGAGCCTTCGGTGATATTCTTTTCTCTCTTTGTCTTCTTTTGCTTCCATTGGCGATTGTTCTGCTGATTTGGCCTCTTGCTGGGTTGAGTGATGCCATTTACTTGCGAGTTGCCGTTTGGCACAGCTTCAGGTTGTGTGCTCGCCATGACTGTGAAGGGACGGAAATAGTACGGGCGTGGCTGAATGAATGTGACCAAAGAAGGAAGCCTCAGACGTCTCATGAACAAGCTGCTCGGAGCTGTTGCTTTGCTGTTGGGCCTAATGGGATTTCGAGGATGAGTTTGTGAGTATTTGAGTCTTCAATATTAGCAAGGATTTCTTTTAAAGATGTAGAATGAGATGAAGAAATGTTCTTGCAGGTGCCCCACTTGCACTTCGGGGAGGGTGGGTCATGTATGTCTGCTTTTTTAAGCTAGGTCTGATTGGCTGAACGTACTAAAGAGTGCACCTCTGTACTACCTAGGTACCTACAGTATAGGTAGTATCCATGTGGGCGAGCACTTGTAATGCTGTTGGTAAATCTACCAAAGTTATTGATAACAAGACAAATTCTACAATATCTATTTGAAGCAGCATGTTAAAAGTTTGACGTAGTTAAGACCTTAAGGTACTTAAGAACCAGGAACGGCTCCCGATTGATACAAGAGTGGCATGAGTGAATGGCCAGTCGAAACGAAAAAGGATAACCATGGCATTAAATCAAGTTTTATTAATATTTTATTCATACAAGCTGCGATTTACTTATATAGTGTCTCTTCCTCTGTGCAGGGCTATCTTTACCGCTATCGTTATCGTGATAATGATTGGTCCCCAGATTGCCTAGACCGGCAGGTGATCGCCTTACAAGCCTTTGGCCATGCATCTACCGGGGCTATTCCGACCATCGGCCCCCGGCTTCTTCTTATCACGTCAACAGTAGCTTTCATTATTCAATCTAGAAATCCATTCCGAAGACTAAACCAACGTGGAGAGTTGCCTTTGGGAGCATCGTCCCTTGTTCTCTGCACTTACTATTGTGAGACATTGTAGGGGCGCATTTGTAATAGAGCAAAAGATCCGAATACCCTATTATAACTCCCGGGCCTACCAACAATAAGGGGCCTGTCTCTATATAAACACAACAGCAACAATAGCTTGACTCAATTAGGTTGCCTCAGCCGTACCAAAATACACCGCAACTCTTGAACGCGGCATCCGAACTCACAAAATGAAGCTTCCGTTCCTGTTGTTTGCCTCTAGCATTCATTATGACTTACTATCAGCAAGTCCCATTTTCGAGGAGTTCTTCTCTCCCAAGAGTGGTACACGAGGAGCCGTTGCATCAGAGGCTCAGGAGTGTAGCTACATAGGGAGAGATTTACTAGCAAGAGGTGTAAGTTTCCCGTTGTTCTTTCAGTGCTGCCGCTTACAAATCTTTCAGGGTAATGCTGTCGATGCCATGATCGGAACGACATTCTGTGTCGGTGTCATCGGCATGTATCACTCCGGCATTGGAGGCGGTGGCTTTATGCTTGTCCGTGACAAGAAGGGCAATTACGAAGCCATCGACTTCAGAGAATCGGCCCCTGAAGCGGCCCACGAGGATATGTATCAGGGAAACGTCAATGGAAGCATTTACGGAGGATTATCTGTGGGCGTGCCTGGCGAAATCCGCGGTTTTGAATACGCACACAAGAAATACGGCGTATGAACCTGAATCACTGCCAAGTTATATAAAGCTAACAAACCTGAACAGAGTCTGCCGTGGAAAACTGTCTTGCAAGGAGCTATTAAAGTTGCTCATGACGGCTTCACAGGTAAGTTCTAGAGCGCATGTAAGACCCATTAACTAATGATCGATAGTAAATGCCGATATGGCAAGATTTGTAAAATGGACGGTCAGCCGGCATCGTAACTTCTTCGTTGAAGACCCATCATGGGCAGAAGATTTCACCCAGGACGGTATGTTTTGTCTCAGCTTAACCTCTTTGGCCTGGAGCTTAGGCTGACATGAGCCAGGAAAACTCATTCCCGAGGGAGGAAAGATGACCAGGCGTCGATATGCGCGGTAAGGTTGGACGCCCACTATAGTGTAACCTAACTGACAAATTCAAGTACTCTCCAAGCTATTGCAGATCATGGTGCAGATGCTTTCTACACTGGTCCCTTTGGTAAACTCTCTCGGCTTAGCATTATGTAAACGCTAACATAATATAGCGGAGAGCATGGTCAAGACCATACAAGATTCAAACGGTACCATCACACTGGATGACTATAAGAACTACCAAGCCATATCCCGCGAGGTTCTTCAGACCGAGTACAAGGGTTACAATGTTTACGGTATCAGCTCTCCAGCTGGCGGCGCGGTTTCACTCAACATCCTGAATACCATGAATGGTTATACTCACCAGGACGAAGACCGAAACACCACTCTTCATATTTATATCGAGGCCATGAAATTCGCCTATGGCGCCCGTCTTCGTCTTGGTGATCCCGACTTCGTTCAAGGCGTGCCAGAGCTGGAACACGAGATGCTCAACCTCACAACCGCTGAGAAGATTCGCAAGAAGATCGACCCTTGGACTACTCAGGAACTCGAGAAGTATGATCCTGATGGCATCTACTCATCCAATGGACATGGCACTTCGCATGTAGTTACTGCCGACGGTGATGGTATGGCGGTTTCGTTGACAACCACCGTGAACCTCATTTTTGGATCTTTCCTTATGGACAACCTCACGGGAGTGATCTTGTAAGTACACTACCGATCTCTCAAGCTTAGGGCCTTTAACTGAACTTCCTCGAGAAACAACGAGATGAACGATTTCTCCATCCCAGGTGTTCCCAACGAATTTGGTTTCGCTCCAGCAGAAGCAAACTTTATCCGTCCAAACAAGCGCCCCCTGTCATCCTGCACACCCATCATCGTTTCTCGTAAGGATGGTTCTCTGTTCGCCGCAATTGGCGCTGCAGGGGGTTCACGCATCATCTCGGCCACAACGCAGGTCGCGTGGCGTGTTCTTACCTCTCCATCCTGGTCCCTCCAGGATGCTGTTCGCGAGCCGCGTGTGCACAATCAACTCCTGCCTAACGTCTTGCTCTTGGAAAAGAAGTTCAGCCAGTATGATGTTCCGTCACTCAAGGAAAGGGGACATAATATCACCTGGGTGGATGAGGGATTAAGCTCGGTGCAGGCGTTGACCAGGGGCTCGGATGGTGTTTTTGACGCTGCCGCTGAGCCGCGACAGAGGAACAGCGGAGGTGCGACACTTTAGAGTAGATGCGGAAAGATTCGGCTGTGTACAATTGATTGTTTCTTTGTTGAGCATCGGACCCTCAGGCGGTACTGTAGCATCTAGAACAGCATTGGTATATACAGGCTTTACACCAAATATCAATTACTCTATACTATTTTTTCTTCCGCTAAAGTTGATAAGGCAAAGGGGTATCCTTGGATCTTTCTATAACGAGTCTACGCTTCTCGCTTCGCTAGTGACACCAAACGTGCCATTTGAACAGTCCACTTCTTTGCAAACTCTTCTTCCGTGAACCTTTTGGCCGACTCGCGTGCTCGTAGTCGAACTGCCAGAGGATACGGTAGCGAAAATGCCTTCTCGTAGCCTTCAGCAAATTCTTCTTCTGTTGTCGCATGGAAACCTGTGGGTTTTTGTTAGTTTGTTGCCATTATCTTCATGTGTGACAACTTACCAGTCGGCTGGCCATCAATTGGAACAACAATATCGAGTTTGGGACCGGCACTGTCATGAACAACAGAAATGAGTCCGGCAGCCTGGTACTCTACCACGCCGATTCCAAAATGTTCATTCCACATGCCGTTGACACCCACCGATGCCCTCCTCAGCCAGTCCAAAACCTCCGGCCAGGGAGCGTCAATGTAGAACTTCACACTGTCCCCAATGCGTAACTCGCGGGCGAGAAGCCGTAGCTCGTAAACCCGTTTGGCATCAGAACCATCGCGCACACTTCCAATCAGAACTAGATTCGTGCCCTTGGATGCTTCGCTCTTGGTATGAATGAATGTAGCAAAGGAGCGCAGGATGAGCTGGTGGTTCTTCTCGGGTCGAAATTGGGCAAGATAGACAATGGCCTTCTCTCGTCGCTTCTCGCTCTCTTCGGAAACTTCGACTTCCTTCTCCATCTCTCGGACTGCTGTGGGAGGGTATACAACCACAATCGGGTCTGTCCTGCTCTTCTGCTTGCGGTACGGGTCCCATAGGCTCTTGATATGACCTTGAGTCCAGGTCGAGTTGGTCATGACAATATCAACCGATGATCCGACCCAGGAGTAGAGGATGGCAAAAAGCTTCCAGTAATTCTTCTTGGCGAAACCCTGAGCCCCAGCGCCTTTCCCCGCATGTGCACCTTGCGTTCCCGCAGCCGCCGTTGAATCGAGAGAGTCGAGCATGTCGGTAGATATTGTGGGATAATGTACGTACGCTCCGGTCGGAACTTTGGGGAAGAGCAGTTTACATAAACCGAGAGCAAAGGCATAACCCATCGTATCGACAAAGACGTCAGGGACAACTAGTGAGAAAGCGTCCCAAGCCAGAATCAAAGAACCGAGAGACTGGCCGATTAGTGTGAAGTGAGGCCATGTCGAGGGGAGGATCCAGTCCCGCTTGGATAGGTAGAGAAATGTTATTGTGGGAGCATGAAGCTCGATATTAAACCTTGTCTATCGTAGTGTAAGCATTTCTCAGCCTCATGTCTAATCCCTAAGCTCATTTTACCTTGACTCGGGACAAAATGGTATCCTTGGTGACATCGTGATCGCCTGTGTAAACAACACATTTGGCGTTTGGCCAACGGTCTTGCGTGGCCCGAATCGCAGCCCAGAGGACTCGCTCTCCGCCGCCTCCAGCGTTACTTGATCGTGTTAGCCAGGTTCCATGGTAGCCTCCACCATTACGTACCAAAACGGATGGAAGAACCCAACAATGCCAGCCCAGTCCCGTTGAGCTTTCAGTATATTTTGGAGATTGTCGTCGACATCGAATACAAGCTTCGTCGCAGCGCTGCCTCGAGGATCCCTGGCGCGGGCAGCTCTATCCTCCTCTGTCATGAGGGCCACAAGATGGGCACGGCGACCCTCTGTTCGTTTTTGAAGTGACCATCCGAGAAATTGTCGCAGTAACCTTCCCAGTAGAGGCAAGGCGACAAGAATAGCCAAAGGCACAAGTGCCGTTAAGGACGGCATCGTAGAGGTTGTCTTTCGCGATCAGAAGATGGGTGAGGCGGGATGTCTACGGAGACGTCGGAAGGATATTGTTGAGTCTATGAATACCGCGTAGAATATTCGAGTACTGCCAGTAACTATGCGACCTCGGGGGGTGAGGCTGGCAGCTTTTTGTAACAAAAAACTATCATAAACGAATGCGTGGATGGATGAATGATGGGTGTGACGTCTGGCTCGCAGTTCACAAAAAGTTGGTGGGGGATAGGCATCTATTTACCAAGCACCGAGCTAAGCTTTCGGGCCATCAAGTACCTGCTTGGGAAGCTTCAAGTTGTCCCATCAGCCAGGTCCACTGTAGCTGCGCAAGCTACAGGGGTTCAAAGACTTCTGTCCTTGGCCATCCCCCTTCCCGATCCTGGTCCCGGTTACTAGACCCTTAATTCGATGGTCTACTAGTATCTCGAAAAGTCATTTGATCCATGTTGCAAGGAGCAGACTGAAGGCATTCACGGTGTCCATTTACACTCCGTCATATAATTTCGAATAATATCAATTTCTTTTCGATTACCCAAGTACTAATCCGAGCTCTGTATAATGTTCGCATTCATGGAGACAGAGTCGCTCCATTATCTGGCCACGTCTTCTCCTCCTTGACAAACTTTAACCCAAGGACCTCCACCGAGCGAGCACTCTTGTGTTGTTCCCCCAGGTTAGGGCATGTTTTGAGTGTTGACTTCTTTCGTATAGAACAGCTCAGCTGAACATCTCAATTGTTGGTTCCCCATCTGTGACTACTATGTAAGACAGTAAGACAACAAGTAACCATCATTATACCACAAGCCTTCCTTCTATTCAGGTTCGTGTAGGATACTATCATGGATGATATGGCATTTTGCCTGTCTGAGATGAGTACAGTTTTGGCATGCATCTATTATGTAAGGTAGTTTGATTGCTATCATGACTGCTGTTAGCCTAAGGCAGGTGTGTTGCAGGACCAAATATCAAGCTCTGATTGGTTATATACTACGCAAAAAGAGCCTACAGGGTATGAGAAGACTTGATTACTGGACCGAGGGGTAAATAAAGATTAGGTAAACCACCACCGTGTCTCTCACAACAGTTACATAAACTTTTCTGTCACCTAGTTTAAAGCCGCCATTTCTTCTCATACTCTGGGGCGACCTAGGTAGACTTCCAACCTCACTCACTCGAGGAACAGAAATTCAATTATACCCACAACAAAAGGGATATGGATCAAAATGTCTCTATTTACACGAACGGTTCATTCACTGTCACCCCATACTAGATCTTCTCTTCCGGTTACTAAAGCTGCACGCTGCGCAAACGGCATTTCATACACAGCCATCTCAAGTCCAACAACACCGTTAATATGGACTGGCCGCAGGAACTTTTCCGTCGCTTCTTCGCTCGGTGAAACTGTCACTATGACTGCCGATAGCCTTAGCTGGGTTCATGATGCAGGCATGCCGTGGTATGTGGCCATTCCATTGCTTGCAGTGGGCATCAACGCAACCATTCGCTTTCCTCTCCAGCTCTACAGCGCTCGTATGAGAGAGGCTCAAAAACCATTGACTCCCCTCATCATGGCCTGGTCGCGGCGCCATGCTGGGGATCGTGCCATAAATGACCTCACCCTACCAGAGCGAATCAGGAACCTCCGTCTAGCAGGCGCCGTTGAAAAGTCAAGACGGAGGATCTTCAAGGCCTGGGGTGTCCAGCGTTGGAAAAGCTTGGCGCCTCTACTCGGAATGGTCCCCTTTGTTACCATATCTGAGGCTTTAAGGCGCAAATGCGGCGCACCTCTGGGTTGGATCAGCCACCAAATCGGCCTAGGCAACGCAGATTCGACAACTGCTGGCATAGGAGCCGCGAGTAGCATGTTCGACGAGTCCCTTGTGAACGGTGGCTTGCTGTGGTTCACTGACCTGGCTTCCGCAGACCCTTATTATGGCCTACCCATCATCTGCTCGGGTATTTTGATATGGAGTACTTGGGGGAGGATGCCCAAGCAGCAGCTCCAGGCATTGTTGAAGATCCAACCTGATGGAAATGCTCAAATCGCGATGACCAGGCTACAACAGCTCTTTGGCAGAGCGATGCTCATGATGCCCATATTACCCCTTCTTTTCGCCGATCTACCTAGTGCCATCTTTCTCTATTGGGGTACCTCATTCGCTCTCACTCGCGTCAACGAGCTTTGGATAAAGCGCTTCACTCAACCAGAGGTCGAGACCTTGATAGTGCCCAAGTCCCGGAAAGAACTGCCGTTTTTGACAGGTGGTCAGTCACGAAGTTAGAGGGGTCGGACAAAAAAGCGATCTGATTAATCCTTCATCTGAACTATCACTGTGTACTCTTAAAAACAAAATATACCTAGAAAACTCCGATAGACGCCTTGGAACAAGAAGGAGCCACCCATGGTCGACACGCTGCGCTTTAATGAGTTTAGTCAAGGACAATAGCCAAGATAACAATGGTCAAAATGACGGCGAGGATCAATAGCAGGCAACAGCTCTTGTTTCGGGCTGCCTTCTGGTACCGCGCGGCCTGTCGGTTCTCGACGTCAGCTTGCTGGGTATCATCGCGGACACTCTCTACCCTATCAGCAATCGTGCCCAGCTGCTCTCCCTGCTCATTGACAATTTGCGCTACTTGTCGGAAGAGGACGTTCAAATCACCGACGCCCTGCTCAATATTGCGGATCTCCTCCTCGCGCTCAATAATGAGAGCTTCCTGAAAGTCAACCTCATCCTGGGCTGCGAGTTGGGTGATTGTTTCCTGCTGTTGTAGTTGCTCAAGCTGGGTATCGGACTGGGCGCCCTCGGTGGATTCACCCTCCTGTGCCGCACGGGCGGCGGTAACGGATGCGCGTTCTTTTTCGAGGGCTCGTCGCTGGAGGCTTTGGAACTCTTGGAGTGCAGCTTGGAAATCGCTCGAGACCTTTGTTTGTTCGTACTTTTGTTGTTTCTAGATGGAATTAGTATGCGACCACTGACTAGAGACGTATTCGACATACGGTCAATTCCTCCCATGTCTGAAGCTTCTTTACACCCTCAGCAATCTCTTTGCACATGTCCCTCGTCTTGTCCATGCTGTTGTGAACTCGCTCTCGCAAGCGCGGGGTATCCTTTCGTGTTCCCAATACACCAACATCGTTGGCAAGCTTCCGATTGCTGTTGAGGAGGGTCTGCAGCTTGCTTTTGAGATCATATTGCAGTTCTTGGAAGGCTGGGTCGTCGCTGTAACCTCCGCGACGACCGGATTCGAGGTTTGAGAGCTGATCGTAGGACATGATTACGTTTATGAGTTCGCTAGTTTGAGATGGGATGCAAAGTTGATTGAATCTCGTTGCACGCCCAGATGTACGATGTACTCGCGTTGTATAAGCCCCACTTGCTTATATAAGGCAGAGAAGTAACCTCCAAGGATACAACACGAGAGCACATTTGGGTGTCCTCAGAACACCATAAGAAATGACGACTTCAGACCAAGGGACTTATAGACTTAGATAGATTTAGCATAACCTAAAGCTTTGTTTACCCAATCTTCATTTGTCCTCCAGCTCAGATCGTCCAATCTTCTGACAACCTGTAATACGTAGTAGGTTAAAGTTCCCTGCAAACATACGTAATTGGGCATGACGACCAGTCATACAGCAGCCAACAAGTGGGACCTTGTCTATCAGCACGTGACTGATGATAATGGAGCTTGGACCTTGCGACCCTAGCGTCAATGAACTCGGTGGTTGCTGGTTGGAGATTTTTATTTACTTGGATTGAGCTTAGAGGTTCCATTGTTACGTAGTCTCTCACTTCCCATCGACACCATCGCAAAATAACTTCCCAAGATATTCTTCATCTTGGGGATGCGCTACGAATATGGCGGCCACCACTGTTAGAAAAGCGCCTTATAAGGACTTCCTACAACCAGCGCTTCACAGGCGATTCACTTCCACAGCCACTGTTTTGCTTATACTGTCGTATTTACAGGCAGTCGTCTTGGACAGTTGGAGATCTTGTAAGTCTGGCTCTTTTTACCTCAATCTGTGCCTCACTGACTCGTGCTCTCTCAGATTTCTGGGCCTGGTTCCCTCTCGGCCCTGCCGGCGTACGAACTGCCTTCATCTTCACCTGTGGCCTTGCGATCGTCATTCTGCGAATAGCTAACTACCACGTTGGCCTACGAACTACCGGCTCAGGCTTCCAAACCTTTCGCAGTACTATCACCCGACTTCAGACATACGAGACCTTCTTTTGGTACGGCTTCTCAAGCTTGCTTTTCAGTCATGTCTTTCTATGGGCTATGCCGGGCCAGGCAAATTTATCTTGGGTCACTTACTTCAGTGGCGACCGGGCCAGGCTGAACGAGAGGCCACTTTTCTTGCTCGCCTACATGGTCTCATGCGCTATCACACAAACCTTCAACCACTACCGAAAAGACACTGATCGTCTGGTCTTGGGACTGTCAAAGGGCAAGAATGACAAACAGCCTGACGCGTTAAAGCTGGTCTACATCGCAATCCCCCACACTTTTAGCGACTCTGTGGCTGGTGCTGCCAGTGCACTGCCTGTCGCGTTGATCCTATACTACGCCATTCTACGATCATTCATTTGGGGATGGGCGCTCATGTTCTTACGCATCTTCTACAACCTGCCGAAAACGAACATGCTCCCGCCCAGTTGGCCAAGTGATCTTTGGCTTTTGTTCCGTTGTGTCGAAGCTGGAACCTTCATTCATATGATTTGGAATACTGGTAACTTGGCTTTCTCAACTTTCATGGTCAAGGAGCCCCTGAAGAACGGCAAGCCTCTTACCTCTGAATCCAAGGATCCAAATGGCAGTCTCTTGAATGGTCTTAAAAGCAAGAAGCTCTCTATCAAAGTAAGATCTAATACATATAAACCATAATTATGTCGTTGTTCTAATTTCACCTAGGCATTCGCCATGTGGGAGCTCGCATACATAGCACAGGGTTTTGACACTCGTCGACAGGCTATCTTTGAAGACATTGACCGCAAGGATGGACCAATGTGGTCTCAGGTTTATGCCATCTGTATGGGTGTGGTCAAGTCTATTGAGACACGAGTCGATACATTTGGCAAGGCTCCTGATGTACCCCCCGCTGCACCCACTGTGGAAGCTAAACAACGAGTGTCTGCTCCACTTAGGGATGACCCCATCTTCAACAGCCGGGCAGCTCCTAGGACGATGCGAAGCGAGGTTGAGAAGCGCCTGAGTCAGGTCACACGATCTCCCGGTGATTCTCCAGCTTCCAAGCTAAGCCCAATTGCGAAAAAGACCTGGAAGGAAGCCAAGGACCGTGTTTTGACCAAGGAACAACAGGAACTTGTCGCCCCGGACCATTTGAAGGGTCAATTCGAGCATTGGACTCTCCGGATGATGGAGGTGGATGCTGTCGCTGCGTTATTTCAGCAAGATTTCCGAACTCAGTTCGCTGCTGCAGTATTGGGCACCCCATATGCCGAACCTACACTTTGCATAAATGCTATTCACGTACTTCACCACCTCTCTGTGCATAGTTTGGCGGAAGATCAGTTCGGCAACGTGCACCGGGATGTGCCAAGCATCATCCGAACTTTCACATTGGTCATCAAGAAATTAGAAGCCTTCCGTCTCGAATTCCCCTTACACTGGACTGACGTCTCAGGCAAGAGGGTAAGCCCTGAGGTAGAAAAGGTTATAGATGCTTTGAAGGTGGCCCTGCAACAGGTGCTGTCCAAGTTTGAACCTTACAGCAGCGATCTGAGATTGACACTGACTGACATACGCTTGGCCAAGGAGGCTTGTGCGGATGCGAAGAAGCCTGAACTGGTGGATGTGCGACGATGAAAGTTGAGGAAAAGGAAGTTTGCGTGCACAAAGGAATGTTTTTGGTTTTAGGATATTAATGTATTATGATACCAGTGTAACAACTTCTGGGTTGGAGAAAATAATTATACAAATATATAAGAGCATGGCTCTCGGAGTGAGGTGAAGGTAGTGCCGTGTACCTATAATAGTACCTAAGGTACCTAGGTCAGAGGGTGTTGAAAGATTTGGCCGTAGAAAAGGATGAGGTAAAGTACTGCTATAGTCTCGACTAGACTTGTCTGAAAACTTTTGTCAGTTGGTCTAAAGCAGTCAACTTTTATTGTAACTTGAGGCTGCATACTAGGTAATTAAAGTGCCTGGGGAGAGACGGCGGGAAAGGCCATACACAGTATTAAAGGCCGTGTCTGTGTCACAAAGTGCACAGTATTCTATTTGAGGAGCACGCCAAAGCCAACCTCTTTCTGTCCAACTCAAGGTTGATTGATTACATCAATCAATCGATCAATGTTCCCTCATTTGGACATGCCATTCAACCAACCCCCTCAACATCTACAGTGACACCATTCACAATTGTGCCATTCTTTCACTCATTCAGCTCATCTTTTTCTTAGTCATGTTCTTTTCCCATCTAGTTCCTCATACTCACTATCCTGGTCATAGCGGCCTTTAATTTAATTACATCGCGACGTCTGTCTCATAGCATCACAACTGCGGTCTGGTCTTCTTTTGCTTATGGGCTAATACCATGGCATCCCCCGTGTCTCGAAGACGGCTCGTCGCTTCTATTGTGTACCGTACGCTTTACCTTCTTCTCTATGTCTGTCTCCTCGGACTGCTGGTAGCCACTCCCGCCGACGCTATACATCGCTCGTTCGAAAACAGACAGCAATACAACATTTGGATCCTTACAGCAGCTTACGTCCTTGCCATTGCTGTCGTGTCCTTCGTCTTTGTCACTCGTCTCTGGTTGAACAAGACCGATCTTGGTTCAATACCGAAAGGATGGGTTCCTATCGAAAAGGGTGATCTTCGCTCGAACGTTCACAGGGTGATTGGATTAGGTCTTGGCCGCAGCGCATCTATCGCATACGAATCACGCCCTAGGCTTCGAACAGACGACGTAACGCCAGATGATGAAGCGGTCGAGACGAGAGTCAAGATGGGGTTTGATGGTCCTGGGGGGCCTGCAGAGGAACTGGTGGTTGTAATACCGAGTCGAAAGCCTGTCTGGGGCGACATCGAACACTACGGCTGGTCGTCACCAAACGCGTCGGACCTGCCCAATCTCGAATACACCACTGTCTTCTCTGAGCTACCAAATCTCATTGAGGGCAAAGCTTTAACACTTGCGCCTCCTGATCCACAGTCTGAGACCAATCCTCCCTTACTCGACGCCGACGCAGTAGCCCTTCTCCAACGAACAGCCAACATGAGTCTACGCGATTATATAGTCCACCTAGCCGATCTAGGGGTAATCGACATGAACGCAACCACACTCAAATTTCTCACACACTACGAGTACGCACGCTTCTCTAATCGACCAATCTCCAATGCTCAGTTCAAGGAACTCATGCATCTTTTTGCTCAAATACTTCGCGCCATGGAGCCCCTAGACCCGGATGTTCTCGACGCGGATCAAGAGAATACATCTTCACCCTCTACCGACGGCGATGATGATGCCAGGTCGCGTCTCAGCACTGCCCGCAGCAACTTGATAGCGTACGACACTGCCAGCATCAACAGCTCCGTTCGACAAATACGCCATCAACCTTCAACAAACACCTGGAACATCTATCAAACTGCCCCAAACAGCATGAGGAGCGGTATATCTGGACCAAGACCTATATCACATGTGTCAAGTAGCAACAGTTTTGCTAGTGGAATTCGGCGCTATTACGCAACGAGTCAACCGTCATCCTCGAGCCTTCGATCCAAATCATCGGGCAGTTCGGGCAGTTCAGGATCTGTTATTCGATTGGCCACACGCCACGACTCTACAGACTTACCTTACGTGCTCACCTTGAGAGACACGACGGCAAGCTACTAAAGATTCCTTCTGCCGAGCAGCGACGCAGTAACGCAGTATTACTGCTCTACGTTTACGAATTCATGACCAAAAATACTGCGGCGGAGTACTGATGGATATTGCCAGCCTGAGTACCTTAATGTTAATTAATACATATTTCTTGTTATACCCAACGAAACACATGCTTGCCGGTTTTTAGAATTCTGATGCTTTTGGCTTTCTTTCTAAGATTTGTCAAATCATGTCTTACTTATGATGGTATTACAGGCCCCCCTTGTCGTGGCCGATAAGATAAGCACCCGTACTCTGTCGCATGTGAAATTCTTCTATCAGCCAACCCACAAACCTAAACAAACGAAGACCACACACTTCCCCTGTCGACTTCCTACTCTCACAATTCTTTCTAGAGGGTATTTAAGATTTTCTCCTTTTGCGCGCACACATACGCATCGCTACAGCACACGGACAACTCACAATGGCTTCTGAACCTACTCCTCCTCTACCCGTCGCCGCCAGTCATGCACAAGTCTCCAACGGCCATTCTCTTATGCTCGCCTCGCGATCCTCCCTCTTTAGCAATCTGGGCGCTAGCCGTCCGGCGGGTTTCAGAAGCCGGGTCATCCCCCAAGACAATGATAACGACGACGACTTTGCCATCGACAACACCCGCCCAAACGATGGCATTGGCTACGTTCCCAAGGGAAAAGACGTACAGAAATTCGGTAGCGCCAAAGAGGAGAGAATGCTTAGGGGAAGAATGGTCAGGAGCACTACTAGCAAAACCAAGAAGAAGGTAGACGAGAGCGAAAGCGACGAAGACGCCGGGAGAAGTGCTTTGGGCAAGAGGAAGAGGCCACGAAAGGAAAGGGAGACTGGCCCCGACCCAGAGCCTGAGATCCAACCTATACACGCGACCGAGAACGAGGAAAAGGGTGAGGATGGAGACGGAATCGGAAAAGATATTGTCATGACGGATAATGCCACCAAAGAGGCAACCAATTTAGGCGAAGAAACGACAGAAAAGAAGCGCAAGAGGAAAAGCAAGAACAAGAAGAAACAGAAAAATGAGAAGTCGGAGACATCTGCACCAGAGACATGCACACCATGATTTACCTGTATCAAGATACCCCAAGACAGGCACCATTAAAGCTATTAAAGCCTGCGAACACTGCTTTCTATTAATGATTTCAATCAACCTGGAGACAAGCGGACTACTTATGAAATCATCTTATTCCCGCCTGGTGCCTATTCAAGATCGATTTGGTGATATATCCAAGCTGATTGTCATCAGAAATACCCATCCCATCGATTGAAGTAGCTTCCAAGTGATATACCCCGCCTAGCCATGCAACTCCTCTCCAAAATACAAGATCCGTCTCTCGAGACTACCGAAATGAACACATACTCCGCCAGCAAGGATGAATGTGTTACATAGAACTAAACAAAATGCCTGCCAGGGTATCCTGCAATGCTTCGCGTTGGTGATGGAAAAAGCCTCTGTGGCCGTCTCCTTTCTCACCCAAATCCTATACTCCAAAATAGGCTCTTCTCGCCATAAAAAAAACAAATACATATATGGCGTAATTCAATGCCATGAGTGAAAAAGAATATCCATGTACAAAATCCGTATATGCATATGTACAGGTGCGTCGTCTGTTAAAAACAGGGCGGTTTCCATTTTAAACACAGATCTTCGAGTTTGGTTGGTCTAGTCATATCGTAGCTTCTTGTCAATGAAGCAGGTTTTATTGCATTCGCTTTCGCTTCCTATCCTCGTCTCCTCGAGGATCTTCATCCTCGTCTGACCTCTCAGCCGTGTCACTGGGATTGAGGATATGTGCCATGCTTCCCCTTCGTGTGGTGGGAGCTGAGTGGTCTTTCAAAGCAAGATTCTTGTTCTCGCGACCAGCGGAACCCCATGACCATCCTCCAAATGTGTCTGAGCCACCAATACCGTTCGTGAATGATGGAGGGGTCGTTGGGCGTGAATGAGGATGTGTTTGAGAAGCAGTATGTAGTGAGTATGTCGATAAAGACTCCCTAATACGCTGTTCATCAGGGGCCACACGGCTGGGCGAGGGCGGCCATGCACCAGAAGGTGCGCCAGAGCTGAAAGGAGAGGGTGTAGGTTGCCAGCCATGTGCACGAATATCAGCAGCTGTGTGACGGCGTGCTAGACTGCCAGGGCCTGGAACGGTTTCGACATTAGACAGAGGGTGAGGAGCGGGTGGCGGAGGAGGCGGGCCTGCGCGCAACGGTGATGACTGAGTAGTGCTACTACCGCTGATAGATCCATATGGTCTACGATTGTTGTTTGACAGGTTAGAAGGAACCGGTGGCTTGTAGAAGTTCTGGCTGCGTGCCGGGGGTACACTAAGAGTAGGACCCCGTCTTTGGTCGTCCTGGGCGAGTTGTCTAGGTGATACTGGGGCGTTTTCGACGCCGGCAAAGTACTGTTGTCGGCCAGTATATGGGGGCTCCTGTGGTGGCTCTTCAATCGTTCGGAGCACATCGGCTTGCCTCTGGAGCTCACCCTGCAATGCAATCACTTTGATTGAGATTAGCCATCATAGACACTTTTGCAGGACGATGATACGCACCATCACGAGAGAGGGGACTCTCAGCCGGAACGAGAGAAAGCATGGTTCTAGAGAGCTCTTGGTTGAATTGAAGAAGTCGGTTCACGGTATCCATAGCGGCCTGATTCTTGACGTGCATGTAGTGAGCTGCTTCCTCGCTCCTCTGCAGACGGTTACTCAGATCGAAGAGGGTGTGCTCGATGTTGAGGAGTCTGGCATCAGCGCTGTCTGGCGGTGGAGGCACAAGCTCGGCCGGGGTGCCTGGCTGCGATGTCACAGGCTTGGTATAATTACTCTCGCGATGCACAAGCGCATGTCTACTGGCCCTACGCTTGATCTCGCGCAGACCTACAAGATCACCACGCTTGAAGTTGCCGTTGCCGTGTTTGAACTCCCAGAGTGTCGTGTCAGGGTTTCCTGTATGGAAAACATCGCGTTCTGTGCGAAGATTAGTATATGCCATTCTGGCCGAAATCATCGGAGATCGGGATACTCACCTTTGTGGAAGCCGTACATATTAAGCTGTCTCACAAAAGAGGAGATGTTGGTATGTTTGAAATATTGACTACAAGACATTAGTCACATGCCAATGAATTAAATTTCGTGAACGCTTTGGACGCACGATAAAACTTTGGAGAAGTCGGCTGAAGGCGACATGACGAAGCTCTCGGCACTCGCAGACCACGAGATTAGGTGTTGAATATTAGGATCCTCCAGCATGCTAGCGCGTCGTTAGCAACATGTTCTCGCAGAGTTTTGATAAGGCAATCCCACTTGTAAAGCTTATGTATAAAGGCCGTCTGCACGATTTTGGGTTGGTGTACAGCAGCCGCAGCCGGGGGAGGCGCTGGCATGCTGTTGGAGTTGTTGGCATGATTATTCGCGGCGTTGGAATCGGGAACAGGAGAGTTCTTGGGTCGTTCGTTGGACCTGCCATTGCCTTCGGAGTCGGAGTTATTGTTACCGTTGGAAGATGGTGCAGGCGAAGTTAACTCCATCGGGTCGCCGTTGCTTGGAGGAGACATCTTGATCGTAGGAGTAGGTATAGGAATGATGCGAGCACCCATTGACTCGCTGTGTGGGATGGAAGTCGAATGTGGGAACGTCTCAGTCCTGATGGCCATATGCGCTGTAGCCATGATGGTTAGTCGACAAGAAGTGTCATGCACGGATGGACAGAGCCAAGGTTATGGTCGCCAATGCTTGTTACGTGAAGAAACAGAAGATGCAAGGAGAAGCGAGCAGCAGGCGAAGGCGAAGGCGGAAGGAAACGGGGAAGGTTGAAGGATGGAGTACATAGATGTATGCAAGGTAGGAGGGTGAACCAAAGACCGATGGGGGTGTGAGGATGGAGTGGGTGTGTAGCAGCTAAACTTTGAGACGACGATGCAGGAGAGAGTAATGACAATGGAACTGGGACTGGGACTGAGACTGAAAAGGGAAAGGGAAGAGAACCCGGAGATGGAGACGGTATCGCGTGCGAGACTGTGGATCATAAGCCGAGAGACACCGGGCCAGAAGGCAAGGCAAGATAGTAGCGGAATCGGGGCCGGTCGATTAAAAGATAGAGGGAAGGATTTACAGTACAGCACGGTGAAAACCATGCGATATCATGCGGTACGTCGCGAAGCGATGCGCTACATTGCGATCGAGAGGCCCCTACTGTACTGTGCTGCTTGTGTTGTGGGCGCAAAATAGAAACTGGAAACCTAAGCATAGCTTACCTCATTCTCTGAGCGTAGAGATAAACGTTTGGGAGAATGTCTCGTCGTCTGTAGCACAGTTGAAATGGTTCAAGCACTTTCTGGTACGGAGTAATGTCGCTTCGCTTGGAAAAGCAAAAGGTGACAAGGAGAGGAGAGGGCGAGCGACAGACAGACAAGAGCGGCGATTTGCAGCTGAGCTGATCCACCAGTGGATGTTGTTAATTGTTAGCTGAAGAGCCAAGAGCCAAGAACACACAAGCTCCTAAACCCAAAGTCAAGCAGGGAGGCCGGTCACTAAGGAAGGTGTAAGGTTAGGTAGGTTAGGACGTTTATGCGACACCCTGGCTCGGATAGTTCGCTGTTGATCAGCCTCGCATAGGGGGCCTTTTCAGGGCTCTTGGTTTTTCTAGAAGGCGGGGGGGTACAGTAGGAGGCGAGATTGTCATCGACTTTATCTTAGCACATCGGCCAGCTGATAGGTTGCGGTTGTTTGGGCAAAGGGCACAATCAGTGCAAGGACGGGTATGCTGTAACGATAGACGAAACAGAGTAGATCGCGCGTAACGTCCGCTCGGTGACGCCGCACCGATCAAATGCTTATGCGTAGGCTTGCTTGCTTAAGACTTTTTGACTAGGTCTAATCCTGGAGTCGAGGGAGTCAAAGCGATGGACGAATCGCTAGGGCTGTTGGCAATGACACCTCTCAAGGAACAGGCGGGGAGAGCTCACAGGGTCAAAAAAAAGATAGGCGAGTGGCGGCCGAACGAAAGAAAAAGGCTGAGCGCCAGAAAACAGTTTCTGGACAGTGTGGAAGAAATGACGGGAATGTACAGCGACAGTGGAAGCGAAGCGGTTTGGTGACAGCCTAAACGAGCGGAGAGGCTTCACAACTCAAAATGAAAGGGTAAAAGCAAGGTGCCGATGGCAGAGATTCCAGTCCAAGACGTGACAGGGAAAGAGGAAGGAAGACAAGAAGAAAAAGGATCTGACCGCGTGCTGGCCAGAACTGATTCCTTTTTCTGGAACTGCAAAAGAACCGATGCGATCGCGGACAATCAGATGGATCCAGGAGCCAGGGTTCGAAATTTGGGGCACGGCGGATGGCTAGAGCCTTGCATGGACTCCATGGAGATAAAATGGGGATGGGGATGAATGAGTGGGATGGGGATAGCGCTCATGGCTCATGGCTATCCACGGAGGGACCAAAGGCTTCCCATGAGACTAGTCGAGGTCTGATCCAATCGACGACATCGCTTTCCAAACAGAAGCCCACACACCCACTCCGGCCTCTAGTATCCGCACTCTTTGTTCGTCTTTAGACTCACTTCCGACATCCCACGCCCAGGAACGGATTTTTCATGTAAATAAATCTCTGCTGCTATGATCGATCAATGTTTCGAGGCCATATTTAGCTGCAACAACGAACCGTGGAGTTTGACAGTTTCTGGCTTCTGCCAAAAGCAGCGGTCCATGGTTCTAGATCAATGTTTTATGAGGTGGTATGATCATCATGGTTCCATTGTTGGAATGGAATTCCAACGCCCAGGCCTCAGGGACTCTCATCCGTCATATCGGTGTTACGCCCCAAGACTTTTGACATGTCTAGTCACGGTAATGGAACAATGGAAGCCGGTAATGTCGCGCCGACAAAGTGAGCATATGTTATTGTGCAGTCCACCAAAGTATAGCGGCGGCTTCAGATACAGATCTGGGCTGTCATAAGATCGCTCCTGGACAAACTGGACATGGTAAGAAAAAAGCTTCCATGAAGAAGGGCCCGGAACCTTTAGCATCCTCTCCTTGGCGCCATGCCGCATCTTCTCAGACAGTACTCCATACATGGTGTGACCGGTTGGCGTCTAGACACACCGGGAGGCAAACTGCAATATGTGGCGCCCAGCCTCGATAGCCCGAAGAGGATGTCTGAAGGGGTATCGAAGACAAAAAAAAAAAAAAAAAGGACGGAGAAACTCTGAATGTTCAGGTGGCTAACAATGGCCTGCCTGGGCCATTTCGTTCGTCATCGGCAGGTGTTTAAGTGGGCGCAATGCGTGTGAAATTGTTGAAGAAAATCGGAGGCGTGACTAGGCGATCGATAGTTCCCATCTTAAACTAGAAAGATTTTCTTTTTCCGTGCCTGGATACCAAGAGCCCGGCCAAAGACTATAAGAAAAAGCCTCAACGTCGCTGCATATATCGGGCCTTTGGGGCCGGTCAAGTATTCAGGAACGAAACTACTGCGAAATCGGGAACTACATCATGGTGGTTGTCGCAAAGCGAGAGCTCCAGTATTGTCCTGCAACGAGCCAATGCCAGTGCTTGGAAATTATGAGTCGACGTATTAATCATATGTACATACAGCATGCTATTGTGTAAAAAATCCACGTCGGATATCATCGAACTTGAGCATTCTCTGAAAGCCGTAATTACAGAGTGCAAGGTATGATGCCGCCTGTCAAGTGAATATTTTGCTCGGACCCTCTGCTAATCCTCACCATGCATGCCGTGGTTCCGCCCGTGATACCACTGTGAGGGTAAGGTTGCAGCACTTGGTATTTCTCTATTAATTGCTCGCCATTATTGTGGATATTGGGATGGTGAATTGACGAAAGCCTACTGTAGATGGCGGGCGGACCCTAGCATTATGCATTCCGCTTCACAGCGACGGTTGGATGAAAGGTCAATGATGGACAGATCTGAATCAACAAGGACGGGCCGGACGACCCTGGCTCAACAAGTCTGACCTTTCTGGCATGAGACCCTTGTAATTGTACCCTTGTCAAGCTGGGTACGGTTTCCGCAAATCGTAGCCGAGGAGTTTGTGCTTATGATGGACGAATGAAAGGGGCTCGCACATGTTGTAATGTTGTGCATGTTGATAGAAGATCATTGATGTGCACTATGATTAGACTTTGGCTTGATGCAGGCACGAATATCCATCACATGATCATCGCTCTTTCCTTTACTTGTTCGTTACTGTATACCTAGGCCTGTCTTCAGCCTGGGAAGGTGCTAAACGTACGCCCGCCTTACTGAAGTTCCTTGAAGCACTCTCTGCTTTCCGAGCTGGGCAGGAGGAAGGTGCAATCTCTCATCCAATGTTTTTTAACCTGGTGCTGGCAAGGTCATTCTGCGCTCCGTGCTCCAGTGCCCCGTCTCCGGCTTGAGCTCCGTGGCCCGTAATCCCGCACCCGTGCTCCCTTCCCGTTTTGCTTGGCTTCTTCTTGCCGCTAATCTCAACTCCATGCGTTTATTTTTATCCATGCTTGGGATTCTGTCACCAAATCGGTATATCGCTTTACTATCATGTAGCTTTCTATTCTTCTTGGTCAAAATAATCACAAAACTTAGTGAGAGTGGTTTAGAACAGCTTGACTTAATACAGCTGATTATACCTCATGTGGGCTGTTTTACTGACTATCACGACTGTCTCGGCTCACACAAGTCGCTCCAAGGTGTTTGCTACTGATTCGGGGCCTGAGAGTCATAAGCTAATTCTGCAAGTAGCTCATCAGGCTATGACGATCCGCCCACCACTTGAGTTGTGGTCTAGGACCTTAGATTCTTTCCGCTAGTCTGACCCTGACAAAGACGTCCAAGCCTATGGTTACTTCTCGGGCTGCTTCCCCTAGCCAAGACCTAGGTGTAAAATAGTCAGGACAAGACGAAGCGAACCAGGGTATGCAATTGCAACCCAGGTTGTAGGGATTCGATCAGGAAGACTGCTCAGACTTCTCCCCGGACTCTCAGCTTCTGATCAGACTTTGATACTGCTAGGGATATGTTTACCAGCTGGTTACAGAGTAAGCCGAGCAATGTCATGCCGGTTTGATTCGCTTCTTCCATACATATACATATACATGTACTTCAGCTCCACCGTTACGAACCTGTTCAGATTTAAGTTTGATGCTCAACGGGGCATATGGGCCCAGTCCCACCAAATACCGACCAGAGATGGACATCATCGACCGCTAGCTCTGCGACCGACGTCTTCCAGGAAACTACTTTATCCCCCCTACAACATACAGCAATTTGCCTGATCATCAATCCAACGGCTGGCCATGAGCGGACCGACAATGTGTGGAATTTGACTGCTCGGTGTTTCCGCCTCAGGTTCGAGTATGGTCAATAATTCTGGGATCATGAAATTCCAATAGCCAACAGCACGGTCCAGCCAACTTGCCAACTCAACGTTGAAAATAAAGCAGACAGGCGAAACTCAATCTACAGCTGAGTAGGGTTGCTAATGATTTTGCTCAAGGGTCCATTTGCTTTTTGTGCCTACCAGTCCAGGTCGAGCTCCAATAGGCCCTTCATTGCTTATTCTCCTGATGCGAGTTCCTTGATCGGCAGCAATGTTACCTCTTATCAAAAAAAAACCCAACCAACAAAAGCTCTTGGCGACATTAGTATTGATCTGAATCAACAACCCAAACGCCCGTTCTTGAGTCATGCTAATGGGAATAACCCCCCTGAGACGACACGCTGATACCAACAGCCAATTAAGATCAATGTGCGTCTTAGCCTACCAGTTATCATACCTATCGTTGGTGATTGTTAGAGCCTGCAGCTCAACAATATCCCCCTTGCTGGTTTCCAAACCAAAAGGTTCTATGCGCGACGGAGCGTTCCACAATAGGGCCACGGCATAACCAGGCTAAAGTCTGCCAAATGGCAACACCACTGCATTCTGTTCCTCAACCTTAGAACCACAAACCACGAGCTAGAACTAGGCTTCCAGGTGGGTACCCTAAAAATTAGGGATCCCTTGCTTTCAGTTGGTCTCGCTGACAGAAATAATATGTTAGTCACACCTCTTTGCCAGTGGGGTTGTGTATCGTTTTCTTCTGTCAGCCTGCTCAAGATCTCGGTTCTATTGGGAAACGCCTGACTTCACACGATTTAAGATTTGGCGCCAAGTTGCCACCAACGCCAACCAGCAAACCCAAAACCCCACCTGGGCCATCTTACACATAGTGGGATGCCAAGCCTCGGACCGAAGAGCCGGCTCTTGTTCAACGCATCCTAAGTCTCAAAGATGCTAATCCCCTGTATCGGACAGGCTATCTAGACTGTCAAGTTCCATGGTATGGCCTGAGCTGTAATCACTTCTAGCTGAATAGAAGAAAACAACTGGATCTACCACTAACTAGTTACGGAGTACAATAAGCGATTGCCTATGTCGTTCTTGGCATTCAACTTTGAAATTAAGTCATTGTTCGACTAAGTCGTTCAATACATCGACGACATGTGGATGATTCATGAGTTGGGGACAAGCGAGCCGATCAGGCACTGCTTCATATGAAGCAATTACTCGCTTCTAATTGAAGTCATGGTCATCAATATCTATGATACTTGCTGTGTTACACGCTCAATCTAGTCACTCATGGCAAAAAAGCAAAATGTCTCTGACCTTCCCCAGTCTGCACGGCCACACCAGATCGTCCCGCCCCCCTGGTTCAAGATCGCAGCATTGGACCATCTATCCGTACGATGACTGACTAGTGGCGCTTTGGCTGGCATTCACGACTCAATGCACGGTTAACGTTTTCCCATGTTACGCCACGCATGAATCTGTAATCACATCGTATCTTTTGCGAGTCTGACCTGAACTGAACTCAGAGGAGTTAATTAAGGCCATGGCGTTCTGTCCAGAACGGGCTGATAATAAAAGGGGAACGGGCTGAAACAGGGACGCACACGGCTCATGCCCAAACCCGACGGCGTGGCATAGGTGGCTCATGGTAGACAAGGCACGTCACTCCCCAATTCCCTAACGTAGTGCTATACTGTTCTACGTACAGCCAAGGACCAAGGGACTGCACTATATATTATGCACAATAGAGACTGCGTGAGCGCTAACATGTGCTGTGCTTGTCCAAGCGTTCGAGAACGCTCCGAGGCATTTGATCCGTTATTTTGACGGCATTAGTCCAGCATGAGGTGGAATACTGGAGTACTAAGGTATTGGAAAGCTGGTGTGTTCCTGAACCACTGCAAACTTGTGCTAAGATGGGGCTTGCACTCCGAATCTGACCCTTCCTGTCGGTGTTAAACCTGACTTTTAGGGATGGGCGCGGCCGGCCGAAAATAGTCTTGATCTCCGCATATCCGGCCCTTGACAACAGGTATATTTTTCTGCCGAATGAAAGAAAGCTAGTTTTTTCTAGGTCTTCGGCAATTGAACATGCAGTGCTAATACTATGTATGTACAGAGCATCGTCTGTTCAATGGCCGAGACACTATCGTTTGACACTGGACCCGTGCGCCAGCGATGTTACTCTGTCCACGACGCCTCGTTCAACAGAAATTTCTGCAATTTCTGCCCACGGTCGAATTCCTTCTTTTGGAATTCTTATTCCTTCGGCTAAGCCGGTGTAAAGACGCGTTAGCTATGCGTTACGTGTGCTGTCATAACAGATCAACAGCACTAGCTATAAATGAAAGCAAAATTAGAAAGACCAAACTTTCAGGGTATCATGATCGGCGTTGGCTTCCCGGACACACTATCTGGTTGTATTCTCTCTAGGCAGAGAAGAAACAAATTCTGCATGCTGTGACAGGCAATACTTCGCGTGGGATCTGTATATCCATACAAAACTCCTTTCGCCCCTGAACATTTTCTTCACATTTGACAAGGGACTACTCCTCAAGAACTACGGATAGCTAACGAGAATGCACAATCAATTCCCACTGGGCAACTACACATGAATTTTACAGTCAGGTCAAGCAAAATAAGGTCGAGATCATACCGTTCTATTGTAAATTGGTTTTTGTCAACATTAGACGGCATTTGGACTATCATTTTATTCACATTGTAATATCTCACGATACATACTATTATATCTGTTTCCAACCAAGAGTCGTAGAGATGCATTTTTAATGGCTAGTAAACACATTGACCTCAAGAAGCATTGGAATCGTCTCATACCCTAAGATTATGGTTCCTACTCGGCTCAATAACCGATGTTTACTAGCTGTCATGTTCATTGAGAAACGACAATATCTTATACTACTCCAGTGGTATACATATTTCAACTCTATCTTACGTCGTCATCTCCCAGTCCATTGACAAGCCCCTTAAAAATCATCATCTTCTAATCCGCCTACCCGTTTCTCTCCAACTTCCTGGATCTTCTCTCCGAGAATCGTCCTTCCATATCGTTCTGCCACTCTACCGGCTGCCTCTATCATACGCCCCGTTCGGTCCCTCATCAGTTGGACCATTTCAAGTGCGCGCATGCCACGATCTTCGCTCTCGCGACACTCAACAGCTAGGAGTTTAAGCAACGTCTTGTCGATCTCAATCTCAAGACGGGAGAGTTGCGAACGCTGAGCATGACTGCCTGATGTAGCCTCCACAAGATCACGAAGTTGAGCGGCTTCCACATTGCGAAGCATGAACTCCTGCTCAAGCTTACGTGTTTCTGAAGAGCTATCATCTTCCTCTTCGTCTCTGTTGCCGTCACCATCAGCCATGTCGAGGTCTTCGGACCCTTCGCGGGTTTTACGCTTGGAAGACTTGGGTGGAGACGATATAGGGATAGAGAAGTCGAATTCGGACAACAAAGGACGGGGGAAGTAAGGGTATTGCTCGCCTCCTTTGAGGATAATACAGTGGAACTTGTTATCAGCAACAGCAATGGGGAAGTACGATTCGTTCTTGCGACCCGTTGCTAGACGGTCAAGTAGTTTGGTGTCTAGAAGAGGAACCCATGACGCCCTAGAAGGCTGCCGCCAGTGGAGAAGCGTGAGGAGAGTTCCTGTAGAGTCGTAGATGCAGGGGTCCTGAAGACGATGTCAGTTATCAAAGCTCCTAATTATTGGTTGCCAAGGCAGGGCTTACACCGTTATCAGAAAAGAATACACTCTTGATTGTCGCGCCCTCGGGAAGAGCAACTGTGTCCTCATTTTGGCAAATCTCATCTCTCTTCACATTCTCGATGGTATAGAGGAGACGTGTGTTACCATCTGCACTCATTGGGCCATTACCCATGGTCAGAACATAATCCCTCCAGCTAGCACACGTCACCATTGGTGTGCTCTTTGGTCGATATACACGGTATGGCATGCCAAACAGAGTAAAAACACGCACATAGTTGGCGCTGGTTGTAACAGTGATGAATGACTCGCTCAAAGACATGGCTGTCACGGCTTCACCTCTTGGTAGTTCGGTGCGCCAGTCAGATCGTTGTGTCCATGTCTCATGGGGTCGATAAAAAATAATGGCAGGAGCATCATCCTTGGGTGGGCATGAGAAGAGGGTGCCATGCTCATTTAAGCAGGCTTTGTCATAGAGGAAGGTGTCGGTAAAGTGAAAGTTGCGTTGGAATTCGTTGTCATAGAACTCAACCGTCACGGTGTGGTGAGTATCCTGGTCGACTGTCCATACGAAACCAATCAGGTTCAGGCATAAATACTTGCGATTTCCTCTCCAGGGAGTTGCTCCGGGTTGGAAAGCTTCGTGATATTGCGGCTCGAGTAGATGGCGACGCTTGTTCGAAAGACCGAGACCATCATCCTCATCACGGCCTCGCTTCTGGCCGAGTCCTACGGTATATCCGGCACCGTCGTCATCCTCAACGAAGTCATCGTCGCCATATCCGTCACCGCCTTCAAGGAATGAGTCAAGGCTTCCTAAAGAATCTCTGCGAGGTCTTGTGGGTAGGCCTTGTTGTTTCTGGCCATTAGCGGGGGGTGGTCTTCGGTTTGCAGAGATCTCAGCAAGAGGGTCGTGAATAAAGGGCGCGGGTTGCGTGTCCAATTTGAGCAGAGGTGAGAATTGATCGGTTAAGAATTCTGGGTAGATGTAGACTTCGCCGTCAGTAGTTGTGAAGGAAAGAATATTTTTGGTGGGATGCCACGCCAGATCAATCACGTTGGAGTAGTCATATCTTGCGATGACAGATTGTGTCTTAGTTTCCCATACCAATACCTTGCCATCTTTGCTTGCTGATGCCAGCATGGCGCCATTGGGGGACCAAGCTATAGCTGTGATATCGGCCAAGTGTCCGTTAGCGAAAGACCTTTGCTTCTCCCAATCATTCTTGGAGATAATCTGAATGTCTTTCACGGGGGTAGGTACAGCAAATGCCCTGCCATCTGGGTGCCATGCTACACGTGTTGAGTTATCGCTTTCTGTATCAACGGCACCAATGATGCCATCAACCTTTCGAATCAACTCGGGCTCTTCGGCTGTTAGGGAGTAGACGTAGATAATTCCGTCCGTGCCAGAAAGCGCAACCAATCGCCCTTGAGGATCAAAGCTGACATTTCGCACTGCACGGCCATGCTCACGCAGGTGCTTGACCTTGGAGATATCCTGTGTATTGACAATCTTGACGCTCAACTCATCGCTCGCCACAGCACACCATTGTCGATCATCTGTTAGTGCAACATCGCGAATCGGCAGCGTTGTGCGAGTGAGGAAGCGCTCAAAGGTGTTTGTGTCGAGGGAGTACAAGCTAACGGTGCCATCTTCAGAACCAACAACGAAGTATTGGTCGCTTGTGGCAACAGCTGTATTTTGTTCCTGGCATTCATCGATATTGGTCGGTTCACCATCGGAGCCTGTTCTATAGAGGCGGATCGTGTTATTGGCGCCGACTGTAACGAGACGGCTGCCATCTGGGGTGTAGGCACAGCGAGTAGTTCCTTGTGTGTGCGCGGGCCGAGGGCGAGGTTTGGGGGCAATTGTCGATTCCATGGTCAAAATTGTCGTGGTAGTGATCGAATTGCTCACAAACTCACGAACATTGGGGTATATATTATGGTTGGAAAAGGACGATGATGAGTGATGGTTGTTTTAGAAGTGGGACAAGCGTTGGGTTTCTCGTTTCTCGGGAGACGCGTCTAAGCGCGTCGCAATTAAAGTCGCGGAAAGACCCCGCGATTCGTTACCCTTACAGGGGAAGGTCCCACTAGGATTTTACTCCCACCTAGAGATCTCCAACTCACGAGTGCCTAACCTAGATTACTAAAAAGGACTTGAGGAATATTGAGCAGCCTACGACAAACACCAAAAGCCTCCGTTGCGTGAATCTCATCTTTTACACGGTTTCTGTTTTACAAATTAGCCTGAATTTCATTCTCCATAACCATGCAATCCGCAAACCGTAACAACTTTTTCGAGACTGAGTAAGTATAGTGAATTTCCATAGCTGTGTGATCGACTAACAATGCAAAGCGCCGTGCACGTTGAACGTGAACGCAAAGCTGCCAAAGCAGGTAACAAGAATGGAGATCCTATTGTCATGAAGTCCAAGATTCTGGCTGTTGTTTCAGATCCTGCTTCACCCCTCACTTCTGTCTTTATTGCCGAGTCTGCTGGTGCCGTCCGCCAAATCAACCTTGAGGTAAACTTGAATAATTCTCAGGAGTCGACAACGCCATACTGACCACGAGCAGACTTCGGAGACTAAAACGACATATCGAGGCCCGGTAGCACCTGTAACCTGTCTTGCAACAGGTGGCCAGGACAAGAAGACAGTGTTTGCAGGTTCATGGGATAAGGACATCTGGTCATGGGACATCGAGACCGTAAAGCTTGGCCGGAAGTTCAGCGGCCACACAGATTTTGTAAAGACTATTCTCTGTGCTAATATCTCGGGAAAACACCTTCTCATTAGCGGAGGTGCTGACAAGAAAATATTTGTCTGGGACATAGACTCCGGCAAACGGTTACATACACTGCAGGATCCCACTACGACAATGCTTGCAGTTCAACACCTTGCCATCGATCCCCTACTCAGCAATGATACCTCCGTGGTATTTGCCAGCGCAAGTAGCGACCCGCATATTCGACGGTGGAAAATCACCCTGGACAGTTACGAGCAGTTGCCTGAGTCATTCTCCGACCGCCCAGATGCTGAGCGACTCACTATCCAAGAACACGAGACCAGCATTTACCGACTCTTCTATGATCAAACCAGCGAAGACTTAGATCTATGGACTGCCAGTGCTGATGGAACTGTGAAATGCCTGGCACGTTCGAGGAACTTTGTTGCCGATGATTCGTTTACACACGGGGACTACGTACGAGGTGTCCTCGTAACGGATCAATGGGTTATTACGGCAGGTCGCAATGAGGATGTCAAGGTCTGGGATCGCTCATCTGGTAAGATATACTGTACATTGGTTGGCCACTATGAGGAGATTACCGACATCGTCCTGCTGCTGGACTCTGAATGCACCCCTCGTAAAGTCTGTAGCGTTAGCATCGATGGCACTGTCCGTACATGGCCGCTTGCCAAGTCTGAGCTGGACGAAGTCATTGTCAAAATTCAAAAGGCTGCCGAGCCTAAGGAAGAGGATAAGGAGGAGGGAGAGAAGGGCGGCAATGTATTGACTGCTGAGGAAGAGTCTGAGCTTGCAGAACTCATGGATGATTAGATCCCTACAATCGACCTTAGAAGTCAGCCAAACGCTTCCTGGCCCTTAAAGAACAGTCTAGAAACACACGGATCTTTTCCCGTTGCATGTTTGGTATCTCAGCCCCCAAGTCGCTTGCCATGAGTTGTACCAGCATGCCACAAAGGTTCAGCTCGGGTTTGCCTGGGAGCACATGACGAAAAGATACGCCCACACCGTGTAACCGACAATCGCGAGTTGCTCTCTCGAGGCACAACATCATGTTTCCTCTTTCCCACTACGCAGGCTCATCCATGCTCGTCAATGTTGATCCTCGACCGTCGTAGTTTCTATCACACAAATAGTATGACAATACCAACAAAAGTGGCGATCGCATGATTGACAAGAAAAGTGTCTCATGTTATTGTGATGTGTTTGACCGAGATTTCTCGGTAGTGATAGGGCTTGTTTGCATATAAAAAGAAAGTCTGCTTTGTCGAAGCAAGGGAGCCAAAATGGCTAACTGAGCTATCACAAGTGACAGGATCTGATCGATTAGGTGATAAGACTGTATTCGATCATTCCCGTAAAACATCGGTTTCATTGACGATAGGCCTGATATCTATTCAGCAGTCGGTGGCTCCTAATTGCTTTTGAACATACTGCGTTTCCTAGGTTGCCAGGAATATTCGCCATGATTGCTAGATCTACCTGACACAATAGACGACCAAGGTCGGTTTCCCTCAAGAGTGCACGTAGTATTCGTGATACCCTGGTAGTAATAGTGCAGCTTTCTTAAGTGCAATGCTCGGGAGTGGTAAAATATCAGGCCTTCCAATTCAACTGATGCAGCAAGCCATGACATTACCAGAGGCTGAGCTCAGAACTTGGGTTTGCGTAACTGAAAAGTAACTTGAGTCATCAACCGATACAGCTGTAACTACCTACTCATATCAAACCGGGAGGGTGACCTACCTGTGACGCTTTGACATGAGCTACTTCAAATTCGAATAGGTTCCGATAAATACACCGCAAATCCGACTGTCGCCCCCTGAACAGCATTTGTGAACCTTCGAATCAAGCATTTGTCCTGGATAAACCGCCTTGGACGAAACTATGGGCAGTGAAATGCTAGTTGAACCATTCAGTTTCAAGTACACCATATATTCATTTTTTTGGGATAGGGGATAGACAGGGAACAGTCCTTATTCTTGGACATGACATGATTACAAGGACATACTCGTGTGCGTCTCTCCAAATCACAAACAACCGAACCCTGCTTAGCGACAGTTGATTCCTTATCCGTAGAGTGGACCGATCATTATATTGAGCGCACATATTAGCTCAAAAGTATTGTGAATAAAGAAATGTTCGCAAGCTGATCCGTGCTGTCCTGTTCGGTGGAAGGGGAGAGCGCCCCCTTTACTGATGCGTTGTGTAGGGTTAAGCATACTACTAGTACGGAGTACCGGCGTTATTCCTGAGTAACCTGAGATACCAGGTCTGCTGGGTTGTGTGAAGTTGAAACGAGAGTTCTTGGGACCGAGTGACAGCACATCATATGATGCGCTTGTCGAAGTTCGACCCAGCAAGACTGGCATTCTTTCCAACGTAGCTGGAACCACTTGTATTTCTATATGCATCACCAGACTGCTAGATTGCATATATTGCGTGTGCAGTATCGGTCCACAGCACGTTACAGTGCATTTTTGCAGGATACTAAAGCTATGCTTTAAGACGTCTGAGCCGCGCGCCCATGAAAGATGGGATTCCTCCTGTAGAGTCTTTCACTATGTAAATCCAAAACAGCAAGGGCCCGGTCCTCGCAGTTGCGAAGCAAAAGTCATTTGGTCATCGGTACAGATTCTGGTGAGAGTAAGTTGGGAAATAGGCTCGCTTGTTCGAAGCCATCATCAAATGGGGCCGAAGTTGATCCTTTGAGTTTGCTGCAACCTTGCAAGTCGCACTAGCAAGCAAGCAAAGGACGGTAAGTGGAGTTAGGAACAAAATAGCCGCGCGGTGCGAAGCGTTTCGAGATGCGCAAGGCTAGCCCTGTATCAAGGCTCCAGGCAGATCGCGAGACATCTGACGAATTCAAACATAGCCCGGAGTCTTGGAGCTGTCAGACAGGCTCTGCGACCTGCAGAACCCTCTATTGGAAAAGGGTCAGCGATGGTGAGTAGCCATAGTTTCCACGAGGTTCATGACCCTTACGGATATTAGCCCCGGATTGGCCCCGTTTTGCATACTGATCGACATTGAAGAGAAGCGATGATCAGCAGTTAACGATTTCGAATTTAGGCCGAAATAGAAATAGAACCTTTCAGTCTTTACGGCTTGCTCATTGTGAAGATCGGCAATGATCATCAGGGCAACCGATTGATGATGCCTGTGGTTTAGTTTGAGGCCGTTGACCAGGCTTGAGAAGAATACTGTATTATACCCTGGCTTTCTTTTCCCTCCAGCTCAGGGACGGATCGAACGAAACCTCTAACTTTGTGCGTTAATGCGAAAGGTAGCAAACATTTTATCCCGCTTGTCGTGCAACAATCGACAAATAGGAATCGACCCGGAAGTTCCCTTACTCGGCATTGTGTGTAACCGCTTTCAAAGAGCAGTCTGTATAGGCTAAGCAATGCGAGGAGATTGCGTTGAAGCTGAGTATAAGCTTGTCGGTGGAACAGTAACATGCGACGTCTATTTCCGAGTCTGTGTTTCATATTTTAGCTGAATGTTTCTTCTTATCGAGTCTGATCAACGATTGAGTGGAACCAAGAATGACACCACGTATTCGAACCTATCATGTTCCGGGAAAATATCTCTATGAACAATTCATGACAAGATTGCATACCTGAACCGGGTACAAGACAGGAATATCCCTGATGAAGACCTCTCCATGTGGGACCAAGGCCTAGGCCATGAGCTGCACATGGAACAGGGGACAAGGGCTGGAGCTAATCCTTGTGATCGGTGCAAACAACCTCAGCGCCCCAGACGCGTACGACATGCAAGGTCCTTGTTATCATATATTGCCATTGGTGCTTGTGCATGTACTACATTCAAAGAGGGCTCTCATTTGGTCGATTGGAAAAAATTTGTCAAATGAGGCTTTGGAGGGAGAGTCGCTGCAGGTGCCCGATAGTTTGGTTCCAGGTTGTGAGCTGCTCAGCCAGGTAGCCAGCCCCGATAATCCAGCCAGCCGGAATTTCGATGCTGGAGCTTGGATCTTTGGACTCTGTTGTGCATCGGCATCATTCTTTTTTTCACTTGCCCCAAGCAAGGAGACTAAAACAAGCCCAAAAGCAACCTTGCAGCAAGTCACTGGCTGGATATGTCTTGGCGTCACTATCCGTTCCGGGGCCATGAGGACATGGGGGCCCAACATGTTCACAATCAACCACCAGAGTGGCTTGGACTTTGCTGTCGTAGCCCGATTCATGCAGGGTTAGACACCTCAACCTGAAATTCTGGCGATGGATACTGAAGAGAATAGAGGAGACACCATCGGCGGACAGTGGAGAAGGAGCTGGTAGCACTGCGGGACAACCTGCCTGACAAGCTGCGTTTCCCTTCCATTGGACCTGCACCTGCTCAGGTACCTTGGCCGAATCAGATATCAGGGCAGGCACCTACTCTGTATCTTCAGTTGAACCTTCCAGTCTTGCTATCATATCAAGGGCACCTGCTTGCCTTGACCAATATTTCCTTCGTGGTTTGACATTCCATCCTCCTTACCCCTTCTCCCCTGGCCGGGACTTCTAAATTACATTCATATCTCATCATTTCTATCTCCCTCTCCCTTGTACGGTCATTCCCTCACTCGCTCCGGTCCATACAATACTAATTTCGTGATAGAATTGTTTGATTGTTCATAAGCGTGTTTCATACATCCCTAAAACTTCTCGTCTGCGCTCCCTCTCACGTACCTTCACCCTCGAGTTGAACATTCCTTCGACACAGCCCCCTATCTTCGTTCCAACCCTTTCCCCCTCTGTTTATTATTCCCTTCTTATCGAAAGATCGCCCGAATCAGTGGCGCCTCCATTGTTCACCATGTCTGCCGATGACAAGCTAGGAAGCATCGTTGCTTTTGAGGGCCGTGGAGATACGATATCAACACAACTACGACTGCTCCCGTCTTCACCACGGGTTCTAATTCTCCCCAGTGTTCAAAGCTACATCTCAGATGAAGGAACTGGAAGTCAAACAGACGTTCGAGTTTATGTGAAGAAGATACACGAAGCAGCAGTGGCTCGTTATGACGCTGCCCAAGTCTTTCTCCAAGGATCAACGCCAAACAGCAAGCGACTTGTGTTTATGCACGGCGGCACTCCTAGCGCACAAGCACTTTGTATAAAGACCATCATGGACCACGAAACAGACGGAGACTACCCTCGTGCTGAGTTGTTGTTCAATCAATTGGTCAGGGATGGAGTTGCTGGGCTGAACAATCCAGTAAGGGACTGGAGAAGACAAAATACGTTCGACGATACAGATCAGGGGGTTATCGACGAAAATCTCGAGGATCCCATAACTCGGGCGATGCGAGCTGCTGACGCACTGGACCGCCAAACAGCCAATCTCCAGCCCTCTAATGACCTTGACTTGACTGTCACAACGCGTCCTCGCAGCAACAGCCTACCGCTCTACGGCTATGATGATAATTTCGGGGATGACGCACCATTCTTTGTTTTCGGCGCTCGGGGTCAAGGCGAGGGTAGGATTACAGCTGACGAAGCTAAGAGCTATCCGCATTCGCCCCAGACTTCCAGGTTCTCGGTCAGGCACTATGACCAGTCCGCGGGCCGTATTTGTCGTGGCGTTACCAATCTACAGTCCCCTTCCATGCGGAATTCTTTCCTGGTCTCTCCAAGCTGTATTGGTGAATCTTACGACTTAAAAGCAGCCCCCATCTCGCCCGGCCCGGAGGGCTTGAGCCCAAGATCCGACATAGCGAGCATCCCTTCCACAGATAATGTTGTGTATGGCGAAGCTTCGTTACTGGTCATGAGATCATCAAGTTGCGCCTCTACTCTGTCTCGCATCAAGTCTCTCGATCGAATCTACCTACCAAACCCGAAGTATCAGGACAGTCGTATTTCTACTGCCGCTACAGAATTTACACAACAGCCAGATCACGACCTGAATCATGAACATTCTAGGCTATATCGACTATCTCAGGCGACGAGTTTGAACTCCACTGAATTTTCATCTGACAGACGCAGTATTGTCGGGGGTTGCAGAACCATTGTTGTCAAAAACAATATCCCTATCATCAAGGTTGCCCCAGTTCCTTTAGGGAAGAAGCGCAAGCCTGCAAGGGCGTCGTACGTGGACAGAGGCACCGACGCCGAAAAGTCTCCTGAACCAAAGGAGACTTTTCAACCGGTGTTGTCTTTGACCGAAGATCTTGTTGTACACATAAAGGAGGATGTGCCTGATCCACTTCTCAATTCGGTTATCCGTGGACTTAGGATGGGTCATTTTCCTGTTGTCTATTCTCCTGCTTCTGTGGCCGATGAGGGTAATGGCCTGATTCCAAAAACACCAAGGCTTGAGGTCTCCGCAAACATTGGCTATGCCGGAGGAGGGCAGGGTAAGAGGCCACCGAACACTGGCCAATGTAACTACCCGGATGAATATGACCCCTTCGCATACGAACCTACATGGTTGAGGAGGAAACCCCTTCCTAGCCTGCCCAGGGTGGATGTTCAAAGCCCGCCAACACCGGTGCAGACCCCTCCACCCCTAATGCTAGATTTTGAGAGCAAAATCCATGATCTCAGTATAAATAGTCAGCAAACAGCCATCACAGTGCAGAACTCACTCCGTTCAGTTCTCCAAAATCACATTCCTCCAGAGAATCATGGCTATCGTCAGTTTCAGTTCCCTCTCTTACCTGAGCTTGAAGGACTATGGAAGCCAGTCTTCTGGGAAACTGAACCTGATCGCACTCACGGATCTGGTCGTCGGGTGGATCAGATATTGGCCTTTGGAGCTCAACGTGGCGTTAAAAGGGACTATGCGTCCGCCATCGCTGGGCGACTTGAGAAGTTGGGATGCAAACATAGCGGTATGAGTCGCAGTGGACGATTGGACTTCAGGTATGTTATCAGTCTTGACACCTTTTACACTTCTCGAAACTCACTCTTGATAGATATCTTCTTGCCAATGCTATGCAGACCTACACAGCCCAACCTTTAACCAGTCAGACCCAAGAGAATCCATTTACCAACTCGTTCCTTTTGGCAACACTCATTGTCCCACACCTTGAAACATATATTGCACTTCATGCAGAAGTCAGGTTTCTGCTCCTCGAGTATCCTCCCGAACATTTGTCGACGGTGCTGGCTCTCCAAAAACTCGTTGGAGTAGAAATGATGAAGGTAGCTCAGATCGTCGATGCAAGCAGCAAGAACATGCCCTTCACTCACCTACGTGGAAATTCTATCACCCGCACAGAACAGGGTCCTATAGGTCGGGTTGGAAAGACTTTCCCGCTCAACGCTGGCACCGGATACAATGTTACAGTATCCAAGGCCAACTTCCTTCTCACCTCAAATGCGAGCGATGCCGAAATTTCGACGTTCATTGGCACGATTTCAAAGATTCTGTCCAAAATCTCCGATTTCTACATTTCTGAAGAGCTTCCGAGAAAGCCATCCCCAAAGAAGTCCAAACCTACGTCCATTACTGGTACATTCTCTGCTTTCCCCCGCGTGCCATCAGCGCCGTACAGTCCACCCATGTCACCGACGCCTGGTGCTTCGCTAGGAACAGCGTTTGGAGGAACATCAACAGCGAATCCAAGTCGCGCTCCTTCAATTGCCGAGACTGTGGGGACTACGAAGTCCAACAGGAGCAAGCCAAGCCGTACTAAATCAAAAAGCAAGACCCCAGCAGCAGACACACGATCGATTCTCACAATGTATGTCGATGATAGTGACTGGGACCAAGAAGATCGCCGAGTTATGCCACTCCTAGAGAGGAAATCTGATAGGCGCAAAGCCAATACTCATAAAGCACTCAAATTTCTCGGCCTGTCATGAGGTTTAGTAAAACGGATATTCATGGCCATGTGAACATTATGGTCGTTACGATGTAATGATACCACCTGCTCAAGGTAATTTTCTTTGTAATTTCGTGTTCCGTCTGGTGTTAATGATGATTAGCCAGAACTGGGAAAGAATAACAGCAGTCATTCGTTATGAAGATAATAATGTAATTCTACTTGTTGATGCCATCTCGAACTCGGCTACTGGAGCTAATCGTTGTGAAGTGAGTTAAAGTTGACTGTTTTTATCGGACGGAGGGTTGAAAAACGTCGACTTGGTAAGGTGAGTTTAATGCAAGATCAAACACTGCTGTTGTCTTCATTACTTAGTCTGCCTTGCCCAAGGCTTCCATCAACGTCCACTCCAGACTGTCTCTGAGCCTTGATATCCTCTCTGGCCTCAGCCTGCTCAGCCTTTTTCCTGGTCGTCGCATCAGCTTCCGTGCATTTTCAACAGCTAAGAAAAGAAACAAACCTTTCAAGATCAGACGAGAAGTCCTCGATTTGGATGTCGTCCTTGCGCGGCTGGTCTCTTGTGCTCGTTTTCTTTACTGCATCGGCGACTTTTCCTTCTGCAAGAGTAGCTAGCTGCTCCGCGTCTTCATTCTCGTTCTGGAGAGGGGCTTCTCCCTGTTTGGACACTTGGCTTTCAACGCTGGACATTTCGAAAGTAGTTTGTGCGCAGTATGGAAGGGAGATGATGTTTGTAGAATTTGGGTATGTGAGGTAACGTAGGATACATGTAACCAGTAGTTGTCGTAATAGGGCTGCTATGTCGAAAGCGTGTTTGGCCTTGGATGACATCAGAGCGTAACTGATCTATGACGTATATGGGCTTGTTCATCGACGAAGCAGGAGATCTTCGTGCATGAAACATATGTAGCGTAGATTAGGCATTTGAGCTTTATCTTATGTCTTACATAAATTACCGACACAAGGTCTTGAATGGTTCGTACCCAGTTGCTCCAGCTTGATAAGTCATGTACTCAACTTCTTGCCTATCCGAACAAGTTCGCGAAGGATGATCATTGAAACACCCTCCATTATATCGTCGTCATCATCACGATATAGCTGGCTATATGTAGATTGTAGATAAGTATACTGGTACGTTACCAACCCTCACGCATGGTCAGGTTGGGGCAACTTTCTAGAATTTGAGGCGAAAGCAAGGTTAGACCAGCTATTATTGACACGGTTTCACTTCTACTTGCGAGTCAACGACCTGATCGTTCTATTTTCACCTTAACACTAAGCACCAAAACATCCAATCACCAAGTTAGTCGCATGTTTTGTGAAAAAGGGATATTCCGCCTTGATTAAGAATACCATCTCTCGCATACACTAAAATCGATCTCAGGTACCAGAAAATGAAAAAACACGGGCGCACCAGGATGGTAAAAAGAAGAAACAACGTAGCAATTGATATCAGAACCCAAGCAAGAGACGATGGCTGCAAAATTCCTCCTCAGGTTGTCGGCGACTCAAGATGCTACAAGAATCGGAGGACCGGGACGGTAGAGTAACGAAGAGACAGAATGCGCAGATGGGGTGGTTCCCAACGAATGAGTGGTGGGTTGATGAGAACAAGAACCGATGAATGCTTCCCAGTACTTGAATTCCGCAAACGGACAGAAAGCATGGGAAGGGGAGAAAATACAGCTTCCGGACACGCAAAATCCTCCGAGTTTACCCGCCATCAAGACCCAAGATCTGCCCTCGTATCTGTCGTTTCCCCTTCATTCCCCTCTCCACAGGACTTGTGAATCACTGGTACTGTTGATCCCCCGTCGGAAGACAAATGGTGAAATTCCGTGGATGATGTAGCGACGAAATTTGAAAGCCGCTCTCCTCGTGCTATAAAGCAGCAAGGGAAGATCTCATGGTTTGCAGGAACGAGGGGCAAACCCAAGCCATCATGATCCGGTCTATGCGCAGAAATAGGAAGGAGGGTAATGAGCAAATATCGTGATTAGGCCTGTCCGATCTTGTCTCTAGCATATTATCCATGGTCCCAGCCGTATTCTGTCATCCTGCTTCGCCAAAACGGGAGCGTTGATGTATTTAACAGCAGCTGCTGTTGGCGGAAGAGCCGACGCCTTGGCCTTGGCCGACTTGCACGCTGGGCTTAGTGTTGTTGGCTGTTGTGGTACCCATACGCTCCTTGATCTGGCGGGCCATAGTCAGGAAAGCCTGCTCGACATTGCTGGCGTTCTTGGCCGAGGTCTCGAGGAAGGGGATTCCCAGGCTATCAGCAAACTCCTATAGCATTGTCAGTCATGGTGCTGTTGCGGTTAACCGTAGCAGCCGAGGAAGGCTCGAGTGACCAGGATGGTTAAATGCATGTGACCATGATCGGCCAGCTGGGACATCCAAAATGTGAACAAAACGTACCTTGGCTACACTGTACTCAACGACCTTCTTGTCCGACATGTCGCTCTTGTTGCCGACTAGCAACTTGTTGACGCCCTCGGTGGCGTATCGGTCAATCTCCTGTAGCCATTGCTTAACGTTGTTGAACGAGTCCATATCGGTGACATCGTAGACAACGCAGATACCGTGGGCACCACGGTAGTAGGAAGAAGTGATGGTTCGGAAACGCTCCTGGCCAGCAGTGTCCCACTTGAGAACAGGTTAGTATGTCGATAATGGGACCGAAGTCTGTGTGATGGGGCTACCTACAATCTGGAGCTTGACAGTCTTGCCATCGAGCTCTATTGTTCGGATTTTCTGGTAAAGATTAGAAAGTATCCTGGACAAAGCGAGGAACTAAATGAGCGTAACGCACAAAGTCGACACCAATAGTAGAGATGTAGGACTCGGTGTAGGTGTCATCGGCGAATCGCAGCAACAGACAGGACTTTCCAACACCGGAATCTCCGATGAGGAGGAGCTTGAAGAGATAGTCGTATCTAGGAGATTCGCGTCAGAAAAATAATCATATAATCGGATGCCGATCCTGGGAGTAGGACGAAAGCGCAAGATGAGTAGTGGTCGTAGATGGAGGGGCAACTCTGGAGCGATCGTTAGCATGTGCCATGAATCCATTAGGAGGTTATCGCAAAGGAGGCGGAGTGGCGTACTACTCGGGGTTCATGTTGGCGGTTTGCCTTTAGGTCGCGGTAAGACGAGAATCGAGTAGGAATAGACGGGAAATGCGGTGAGAGGATCGAAATGGGTTGCCGAAAGCGATGGAATGAGGAGTTGTAGATGATGGGGGGGGGAGGTTAAGTTGAGAGCGGAAGTAGAGAGAGGCTCAAGTACGTCAGGGAAGAAACGTAACGCCAGGCAACGCCAGCAACGTTCAGAGAGGGAGGGAATGGGGCAGCTGACAGTGTAGATCACGTGATGGAGATGATGAACAAAGAGACGAGACGAGACGAGACGAGCCTGTGATTAACTCAGAAGCCCAAGGCTGTGTGCATGCATGTGCATCAAAAGATGAATAAGGGTTAAAAAGGCGGACCATTTGGTCGGGTTCATTTTGTACAGGCTAACAATACCTAGTAACGGAGTGATTTATCCCAAACTAATAATACTTTTCCAGTAGCAAGTTGAACGTCGCAAAATTCCGAAATGGGGATGCACACTGGCTTTGGTCTTTCAACTGACGTTTGATATTTGTCTGCCTTGTCAAGATATACGGTACCCGGTGTTGTTTATTTATTTATTTATCATGAGGCAGTTGCCCAGGTCTTGTGCCATCACACGATTCAAGTGACTTTGCACGTCACAAGTTGTCTAGAACTAGGCCAAGTCTCACCGCCTGGTTTTGGTGTATTGATGTGAGAAAGAGTGAAGAGGGTAAGGTATCCACGCTTGACAATAATAGAAACAACTGATAGCGTCTTATCTGTGGATACCTCTTTATTCTCCAGCTGGAGCCATCCGTTCCGTTCTCTCCATTCTCTCCGGATTCTCATGCTCTCTCCTCTTTGCGTTTGAGATTCCGATCCGTTACAGTGGCCGAGACCCGCACCGCCACATCCCGCTCCGCGCAGTCCAATATAAAAGTCACGGCAATAGGTAAGCAATCTGGAACATATGAAGCCTTTGTGTTTATACCAAAGCATTGTAGATTTCTAGTATACGCAGCACCAAACCTACAAAGTTTTGTAGAACGTTTTTTCCAGCATCCGTATGAGTTTTAGATTGACAGATCAGGTAATAAAATGTTAAAAAACTGTCGGTATTTCCGCCCATTGCTCTCTGTCCAATCAAGCACAACGTTTCTCGATCATGCCGTTTTCCTTACACTTTAATGTTGTAAGCTACTTCCACATCTGCCCATCTCTAAAAAAGTTCCAAAAGTGGATTCACCATGCAACTCGACTTGATTTTGCATTCTTTTACTTTGTGACTACCTACAATAACAAGATCATCCCGGCTTTTTCTATCTCAGCTCGCTCTTGATCCATGAGTCTCTTCATCGTGCTGCGGTGACCACCCAATGGCCGCGCCCATCCGATCCAGTCTAAGCCGCTCCGGCCGATCCTCCGTTGCCTCTATTCGCAGTCTCTCCAACGCTCGCCCGGCAAAGGCCCAGGTTCAGCCCATCACCGTTCCGGAGCCCAATACTGCTATTCCATCTTCAGACCATACCCTGCTCGAGGATTACTTGAGGCGCAGCGCCTCATCTAAGACATATTTCGATGCGTCAGGTGTGCGATGGGTTGGATCTGGTCAAGAGGCACCGAAGGACCCTAATAAGGCAAAGTTAGGTAAAAGTACGTTACTGAGAAATCTTCCTCAGCCTTCGAGGCAACACAATGCTCATTTGTTATAGCTCTACGAGTTTTACAAGAACGATTGCCGACGCTTCTCCTCCATCCCCTCCCTCACGACATTCTTGCACCCAACATCGCTCTTCATCTCTTCCCTTCGACACATCCTCACTTACCGACTGTCTCCGGCCGTGTCGCATATAATGCTGCCCTCTGGACCTCTCCGATAGCATGGAATCGCGTTCCCATCCTTGGAAACGTATGTATCGAAGTCCTTGCAGAGCGTATGACAACTGAGCCCCTTACATTCTTACCCCGCCGTGCTGGAGCCATTCCAGAACAGCTCGTCGTACGTTGGTGCGAGAAGCGAAAAGGTTCCGAGAGTTCTTCTAGCCGTGGAGTAATCGCACGTTCATTCCCATTCAGCCGTGGAGTTGACCCGGATAAAGCTTTCACAGGGTTGTTTGTGTTTGATTTCGACACCGAGGGACGAATTCTCAGTCATACGATCGAACAGGCGCAAGCTGGTGGTGATTGGGAAGCCGGTGTTGGTGCAAAGGTCGTGGGCCTGACTGACTGGCTCCTTGGAGGCTGTAAGAACCCTGGCACCCCCATACCCATGTTTGCGCCGTTACGAAGACGTCGGTCGCTCTAGACCCTAATATGGATATTGAGATGGTCTCGCAGACAGAAGTTCTCTATAAAGAACGGACGTGAGTCGTGGGAAAAGGCATGGCATCTTGAGAGGCGTTTCGGTTGCATTTCTATAACCGCCAGTCGTTTTGAACTGGTTCGAGTCGATCGGGTTTCCGCCCAAAGGACAATGTACAACAATACGCCATATGACTCCACACATTAAATTTTGTATAACTTTGTAAACTACCCTTGAAAAGTTTATTTTTATCAATCAATTTGCCGAATTAGGAGTCGGCGGTGCGGTACTGACCTCGACTGAAGCCACATGATCAAGCTCGGCATCGTTATTTTCGGAGCTTACAGCAGAGCTTACGGCCATGGCCAATCGCACGCATAATGGTACTGTATGATGAATTGCATGTAAGCTGGTCAGTTAAGTTGCCTCACTGTGATTTGGTAGTTCTTGCGGAGACACCTTGCTACGAAGATATAAGGAGAAAACCAAAGCTCAGTAATTCGGTCAGGCTACTTGAATGGTTTTTACGGACTCATGTTATACTGTTACCTTTATACAGCAAGCGATTGCACCAAACCAAGAGTCCTCCATATATGAGGCATGGTCAACCACTTCTACGTATGCTGCACAAACACTCTCCAAACGTCTTGTTGTAGCGTTGCCAGGTTCATGTATTCATATGAGCTACCTGCCTCTATACCCACTGCATCAAGGCCTTTTTCAGTTCGAAACTTGAGAAGCCAGCTCATTCTTCACCAAGCTGATCTCTTTTATCAACGGCATATGGGCATTTCACAATATTCTGCCCAAGTGACCGCCAGCCAGAGCGCCATACTTTAAACATGAAGCACTCGGCAGACCTGAAAGCCAGAGCTAAAAACACTGCTTTCAAATCCTGTAATTTCTGCTAACACCCAAATGTCGTCTACAGCACGATCTCGCCAACGTTCTCTCCCTCAAAGCCCTGCTTCGCGAGCTTCTTCACGCGCACCTTGTCCCGCGCCTTGTCGACCGCCTTCTTCTCCTCTGCAATCTTTTTGACAACTTCCAACTCGGCCAGCTCAAAGCCAGGCGGCGGCTCGTCGTCTCTGTCGAGATCGATCTCACCGAGAAGCAGCACATTCTCACCACGGACGAGAAATATGCCGTGGTTTATGTCGGCGTAAAGTCCCGTCGGTCGATCGCTGCCTGCCGACTCGGGCGAGGGCGCAAATATGCGTTCAACGGTAGATTGAAGGACGAGATTGGCTGATATGAAGGTTAGAAAGGGACTTATCCTGGGAGGTTTTGTTTGTCATCAGAACCCACCAAATTGATCCCAACTTCTTAGAACGCCAATGAGTTTTCTCCCGTCGCGCAAAGCGATCATGAGCTTCTCTGTATTTTTCCAGTCGTCAGTACACAATCCTTCCTTCTTCCAATCTCAACCTCAATCGTGTCTCATGTGCATATAGAATCGGCAACAGGAATAAACTGGTGCCATAGCGGAAGCGTACTGTCTGTGAGGTCCAGAAGCTGTGCAGCAGTGGTAAACATCTGCGGCGGCAGCTGAGGTAGCGGTTGCGGCGCACCGCGGCCCTGTGGAGGGGCATCGGAGATGGCTAGGTTCTCCATTCTTTCGTGGGTTGAATGAGTAGGTCTTTTGTGGTGGTGGAGCGGTCTGTGATGAACGTCGAGTTTATAAATCCATGGAGTTTCCGTTGGTTGAGCTCATGACATGGACATTGCGAGGAACACTATGCGGCGGTACGAAATGATCGGATGCTGGCTGGAGTCGTTGATGCTTTGACGTTGATCTAACATGTACGGATCTCGTTACGGTGGGGCAGCGCTACAGCGATTTGAAGCATGTAGACGCATATCGTTATAATCATCATTATTCACCAAAACGCAAGTCAACATTTTTCCAACCTAAAGGCGGGGCAGTTTGAGAGACAAATGGAGGGACGAATGAGGAAGGAGGGGCATGTTTGCCATATCTCATCTTGGCGGGGCAGGAACTGAATGTCAGGGAAAACAGAGAAATAAGCATCCATACAAGGCCTTGGCCGCAGTTTACTAGTGTGCGAGGTTGCAGCGGTGACTTTGCATTTGCGTCATCATGTGCCGTTCGGCAAACGTTTTCTTTTTCTTATACGTCTCATTAATTGGTGTTTCGTCTTCTCACAGGCATCAACAAGACAATTGTTAGATGCGTCTTGAGTGAGGGAATTCGCCAAGTCTATTCAACTCCACCATGACCAGGCGATTTACCAACACCAAGACCCCGTTCCTTTCTAGCGGATGAACTTGTGTGCATATTTGCCTCCCTGTCATGTCGGCTTTCGGGCTAAACGCCGATGTGGAAGGGGGAAAAAAAGGAAGCAAGAATTTTAAAGTAGACGACCCTTTTGTAATGCTTTTCCGATCCTATTCAGGAATTGCAAGAAGGTAACCCCCTGAATTTGATGCATGCACATCGATGTGCTGCTCAGGCATTCCATCCTGCCTTTGTTGCGTAAAAAGATACTCTATCACAATCCACCCTAAACGCCTTATTTGGATGCACATTATGTAGTCTCTGTATACAGAGCTGGGAGGGAACAGTAGACAGGAAGAATGGAGCACCAAGACTCAGCCCACACTGAGTATCTGAGAAAAGTGTATGCTTCCTCTTCCATGGCGTAAGATGAAGGTAGTTGGTGGGATTGCCGGCGTACCGATTCAACAAGCATTTTGCAACCCTCATGGTCCATACTTGAATGGAAATCAGTTCAATGTGGGGATCGACGGTTCCCGAGTCCATGCTACTCCATGATAGTCCATGGAAGGAAGTCCCGTGTGGTTATAGGCGATTCACAGTAGACCGCTGCAAGGCCTCCTGAAGCTCGGGTCTTGTTGATAACGCCTCCCATGCTTGTGTGAAGGTGAACCACTGTCGTTCTCGCTTATGGGACTCCGGCCAGTCTTCGTACTCGGCAGTCACAGTGCCTTCGAAGAAGTGGTACCGCGATCGGTCTTTTGAGGAAGATTTAGAGGGACGCTTCTCATCGATATCACCGAGATCGTAGCTGATCCGGACAGTGATGCCAGCTTCTTCCCAGGCCTCTCGCTCAGCGGCCTCCTGGCAAGTCTCGTCTGACTCCCAACCGCCTTTGGGTAAAACCCAGCCTTTGCGCCGGGTAGACTGGATCAACATCACATAATTTAGATCGGCAGTAAGAGGCACGATGCCAGCGACGAGACGTTCACCCTTAGTGTTGTAACCTACGAGAAGATCCATACGTTAGTAAAGTATTCTTGACGGATTTGATAGATAAACCATTAGGGCTAATTGAAGAAGAAAAAGTTGCCTAAGTGCTGGTAGAAATTACAACTGCCACCATCGCACCAGCAACAAGTAGAACCTTGTCTCAGACAACGATAGAACACTTTTCTACCATGAGATTGAAATAAAGTCAAGTGTGCTGAGATGGGTATTCACGGGCGGTAATTATGGCGTTGCGCGTAGGGTGAAGACTCACGTTGCTTGCTTCTACCCACTCGTGACTCCATCGAACGGCCACCGCCCGAGTCGCCGGAGGCAGAACTGGACATACTAGTGGTAAGTCGTGATGGCGAGTGGCAGGAATTGAGAGGTATGTCGGAAGATTTGATCGGATGGGAACCGAGAATAGAGAGGTTTGCAAGTCTTGGATAGCGATGATGCGGGTATAAAGGCTTCACGGTGCTCGGAGGTAGCGGAATAGAACGGATGTTCACTCCAGGGTCGAGAAGAAAGAGGACCTGCGACGGGCGGACAGTGACTCTCAAAGGGCCTTGAGGAACATCATTGTCGAGTAGTGAGTGTTGGTTAAGGTCTTGTGATGATATGGAAAAAGGGGAAATCAAGGACAGAAATGGCCGTGGCCTGCGCCAGGAGGTGCTTGTGCTTGGTTTTTGGTCGGGGAGAGCCCAGACGCTCCAAAGAGCTGGGCTGGCGATGTGATATAAACTGCGAGATGATGGAGGTGTGGGCGCGCACGCGCAAAACGTCCCAAGTTTAGCTCGAGGGGGCAGCGGGCGACTCGGCGGATCTCTGTGTCTGGCGGAACCCGCAGAGTACGTACTGCACTGTAGCACTTGGACGTACCGACAAAGTCCAGAGTTGCAGGGGCGTGTTGGTACCGGAAGCACTGGGCGTTCGGTGGACAAGCCTTCAAGGGGGCTAGTGACAGCAGGCAGGGACTGGACGCGGAGGTAAAGGCTGAATCCTCGTCCGCTCCAACTGGGATGGAGTATGCGTAGCGTGCCAGATGTACATCCGTACCACGCTGTACAGTACGGTGAGGTGATGTGATGCTGGAGTGCTTGCAGTGGACTTTGAAGCCTAGGTCGATGGACAGTGGGCGGTGGTAGCACCCTTTGGCCCTGTAACTGGCAAGAGTAAGAGTCAGTCGCCTAGTGTCTGGTGGATTGTGGAGCTGGTCAACCGATGCAAGGTAAACTTTGGTGCAAAATGGCAATGTAGTTTGAGAATTCCCCTTATTTAATTGCTATTTGACTGGCAAATGACTGTGACGTTGCCGGGCAAGAGAGAAGAGGCTTGACTCGAGCAATGTATCAGTAGCGAAGGCCTCAAGCAAGCTACCTAGCTAGCTATCGAGTAGATACAAAGCCTTGCGTATCAGCTTCGAGGAATCGGTTATGTAGAGCTCTAATGATTTGCGGGACCTCTGATTGACAGATTATCGGAAAGAAAGAGTCGATACCAGCCTCTTCGGAGTGATGGTGATTAATAAGAATTTGTCCAGCATGGAACTTGACCTGAACCGTGCAGGGTAGGCGTTCCTGGTGATGAATGTTAATATTGATGATGATGGCCGAAACTTTATATCGACAATTACCCATGTCAAGTCTTTGATTTGCGTTGTTCGTAGAAGGGACGGGCTAAGCCGGCCACTGGATATCCATGCGAGATTGTGCAAAAGGTCAGGCTCCTGAAGAAGGCGAGAGTAGGATAGCCGGCAACGGCAAGAGCAACGATGTAATGAAGGTGGTAATCTAAACAACCACTCTCGTGTCTCATTCAAGACAGCCAACGGAAAATCTCCAGGGGCCACCAACCGGGCTTGTTGACTTTATGCTTGAGCTTATCTCGGTAGGTAGCTGTGTGATCAATGGGGCATGAATACCCAAACTGGACCAGTATAAGTTCAAAAAGAGGTTCTTGGTTGAGAACAATTGCTAGGGCTATAGGTAGGGTCAATTACCTCCACGCGCTGCAACGATAGCTTTTTCGGAAAGCATTAGCTGTAAGATGATAGACTATTCGCGCATGAGTGATGAGATAGGAAACATATCATTGGATGGATTTTTGTATTCTTTCCTTTTTTCCTCACAGCAGAGCCATTCATCCTTGCCAACTCATGAACTTGGCGGCTCTTGGCTTCTTGGAGAGCGAACAGCAAGCATGAGAAGGAGAGACATTTGTACAAAAGAATTAGATTCGGTAGCGCCCAGAAAGAGGGCGACCCTCATGAAAGTACGAGATGTAGACCTTGCAGAGCAAAGGTTGTTATGAATCAACCCTGGAATAAGAGAGATATAGCCTGTGTCCCAGTTCGTCCCGCAGAAACTCATGACATGGGATGGACAAGAACGCAAGCGTCCTGCGATGCTATTTAGCACAGATTAAAACAGAGTATATCTCTTTTTATCTCTTATCAGATTGAGTGCGTGAGAGAAGCTACTAATGCTAGGACCTCTAACATACATATCCATAGGACTGATCATTTATTAGTGATGTATGTGTAAGAGTTTTAGGGTTAAACATTTCAACAACGCTCTGAAAGCACATGGTTGAGCATCCAGTCCATCTTGTGGTGCCACTAACGGCACAGCACCCAAGATGTTCCCTCGTGGCATTCAATCCCCACGGCCCAATTTTCCATCGTGTTAGGCCAATGAGAGATAGAGAGTTGGATTCCAATATAAGCAGAACAACTTGTAACCATATACCTTACAAGAATAAACCCCAGAAAGATGCAGTGATTGCACGCTCACACAGTTAAACCGGTAGCTAACTTGGACGTGGTCGAAAACCAGCGTATTAGCACATGGATGTCGGTCTTCACTCGCGGCGTGGGGTTACCTATGACATCGGCATCGATGGACGGATGGGGCCTGCAGCTTCAAGAATCGCAACAGCTTCAATTTGCCCTCTTATCAATTCACATGCTAGTAATGATAGGTTCATCGTCGCCCATGGACGGCTCCTATTCTGTACCGCATCAACCTGGACGTACGATGCATGTAGCAGTGGCACCAGAGAGGGAGGTGAGGGGGAGGGGTAGAATACGCTTGTGCAAGCAAAGCAAAACCAGACTGCAAGCATTGGGCCCATCTGTGGGATGGAGACTGGAGTATCGTGGAAACGAGGCGTGAGCCCTCAATCGTTGTCATTGGCGCAGTGGTGGGAGAAGCCCGCATAATCCTCTGGTCAATTGATTGTCATTCGAGGAGAATATCAACCAGGCTCTGATACTCTTCTATACTAGCTCAACTACTTCATACGATGCCCATACTGTCATTTCTGCCCCATGTTACATAGATATCATAACAGTTATAAGCCGTTGCCAAGTCAGATTGTCAACTATTCTGAATGCCAGGCTTCATTCCCTTAACAAAGCCTGAATGTCTATAGCGCCTCTAGCTCGGCAGTCTTTTCCTGCAGCCAGTTTCCGGGGACGACACCGAGAAAGGCCCGGAGGCCGGGTCATAAATATATCAGGGCCATGATTGCCTCCGAGGTCAACGTCTGTCGAACATCTGCAAAGCAATGGAGCCGTCTCCATATCGCCTGGGATTTTCGGTTCGAGGCTGTATCTAAAGGATTCTTTGTTTTGCGTTTCAAGATATTCGTTGCACACATCTTGTTGGTTGCAGCATGCAAGAAATATACAATAGGAAATGCCCTGTGTACGTATTTTAGTGTTAGGAGCTACTAGATAAACGTTGAGGGATTGGCCACCTTGAACTAGGGGGGAGGATTTCCTCCAATCTCATCTCGTTTCTCCCATCCTGAACAGAACAGGTACATACTTCTTCCAGGATGAAATGAGATGAAATGACATGTATGCCCAAAGGTTGGTAACACAAACTCAGCCTTGTATCGGATTCGATCTTGTAAAGCTGGAGTAAATTCTGGAGAGGTCGGAAGTCTTCCTACTGGATGCAGATCGGGCCTCGAACACCCTCACGGGTCATGTTGGCTTTGGATGGATGCTGTACTTGGGAGTTGGATATATGTAGTATTCTAGAAGTGCTACAAACTTACGAGTGAGAACACTTTTGCCAATCTAAAAACCCTTTCTTCATCCTAGGTACCAAGGTATTACCAAGTGTACCTACTAGTAGGTTAGTAGTCAGTTTATCCCGAGTTTCCAGTCGCACCCCACCGTCAGGGCGGAAGCTGCAGCTCCAGTGATTATTGCCTTGCTTGGAGCGACCTTAGGGTTGCGGAGCTAGTTAAAGTCATGGTTGATCTGATCTCATATCAGCCTCCCGCAACTTCTGACTTCTGACCTATCTCTATCTCCTCCCCTCCCATCTCACCCAAAAAAACAAAAACAAAAAACGAGAGCCTTGACTCCCAAACTTCGCATCTTTTCTATTGTTAATCTTGTCATACATTTCTTTCATCTGTACAGCTCTATTCTACCAGGACTGGCCGTGAATGATATCGGAACCTGCCCGCGGAGACTGCATTTCGCTTGCCTCGAGTCCAACCCGATTCTCAACTACCTACTATCCGTACGGTCTGATCTGCTGTTACACACGCCCTTGGTCGCCATTTTCTGCGACTGTGAACCCCTGTTCAATTTGACACTAGCCTACTCGCCTAAAGTTAGATCCAAGTCGTTCGACTTTGGTTAACTCTGTTGCACATGCGCACACGATCATATCCTTCTGTGCCAATCCTGGAACATCACCCACAGCCAACGCCCTGCTTTCGTCATTCGCGTGCAGCCAAAAATAAAACAGTCGATGTCAATTCTTCTTGACTTACCACGTTAAATACAACATCCCACGCTCACGCTCACGCTCCTTCTGCTAGCCCTTGTTTTGAGAGGGGAATCAGCAGGCACGCGATCGCATTTCATGTCACCCGTTGAATGTCAACGAACCCACACGCCCCCTCCATTCTCCAGGTCTCAGAAACCCGCCCCTCTGCCTCCGTCTCCATCTTCATCCCGCTCGATAAACTTACTACCTACACGGTAACTGCAGTACCCTGATCCGCGTTCACCTCACGCATCGACTTGCCCATCTTGGATAACATCACGTAGTGGTGTTTTGTGCACAGAATCAACATCTCCAACTGGCTCTGGCCCGTAGGAAACGACCAGTGCTTCCCGTCCACGCACCGCCGTTGCTCTTGTTTCAAACAACCTGTCATCAAAGCTTCTTTATCAGACACTCTCCTCAGCATCACAGTTCCAATTGTGCAGCCGAAGTTCACGATGGAACCCCATGGCATGCACATCCCTGAAGATGTGCTGTTGCAGTATGAATATCTTTCGCCAATTGGTGAGTGCTTATTTCCGCGTTTTGCTCCAACCGATCACCCCCGTGTTCAAACGCCGGCCTGTCGTTGGCTGCCGGCGTCTGCGCTTAGGCTCCGTCACGGCCGGTCCCCGTGGCGTCCCCATTTTCCCGTCCGGGTCAAGTTGCTCCATATCAATTTCCACTTCAACACTTACAGCCTATGTGTGCATCCACATCCACGTCAATGTCTATTCGATTTAGGCTGACGACGGCTTCCCCCCACCCTGGTATTTGACGCTTGATCGTAGTCCCATATCCCATGGTCCCGCGAGGTCGATGCTCATACACCAAAGCCTATGCCACTAGTATGGCGATGTTAGTACCATATCCCCTAAGGTCTAGCTACGAGTCTCTTTTCAGCATGTCTTGTTGTCCTGCAACGACGTTGTCTCTGCATCATACTCCATGTAGCCATGTGTTTGTTTTCCTGTTTTCCTATTATCCATAAACTTGATGGCCATGGATGATCGAGTCTTGACCATTTACAAGTAGTGGTCTAGATAACATTGTCGACCTCAATGTCTTTTGGCTTTGTGCAGAACAAGTCTCTCATATATGGGACCAGCAAATTCTACATCTCATTTTGAAGATATGACATATGGTTGCATTTCCCGGACACGCACCGGTGTTTCGATACAACAGCAGTATGATATAACTATATAGTGAGGCATATCACGAAAATGGAGCATGGCCAACGACATAGCCTGTATCAGACGCCGAGTGGCATCCTAGTGATCTTCAACGTTGGAATTGTTCACCCCCACGCAATTGCCGTTCTTGCCTATTTTCTTACTAGATGCTAATCGAAGCCTAGGATACTCCAAATCATCAAGATGCGGTTACTGTGGGACCCGTGGCAAGAGTCAGTCAAAAAGTGAATCCAGCCCCCCTCCCTCCGCGCTCCCCTTCACGTTTTGATCACCACCCCAAGATCGTTTTCACATACGTCACAAAGTTATTGGTGGTGATGTGGCCGAGTCTATGAATACTGCTGCTTACGTGCCAGACGACACACCGTATCCATCTTTTCCTGAACATTCCAAGCTCACCTGAACTTTTGAACATAAGGCTGATATGTATGTGTGAGGGCAGGTTATTCATACTATGCCTCGACAACTGCGCTAAGTCCTGGTTTCTACCAGACTCTTCTTGATAGATGTTGGAGACGCTCAGGCACACTCATGTACCGACCTGATCAGCGCCGGTCATGTTGCCCTCACTACACCATCCGCCTCGATTCTAGCAAGTTCAAACCTTCCAGAGATCAACGACAGACCATTAACCGTTTCAATAAATATGTCATGGGGGATATTTATATGAAAGAGGCTGCTCGCCTGTATCCTAAGTCGCGTGAAGAGGCTAAGAGGCGTGATAACCAATTTGACCTGGTTGGACGGGTCCATGAGGCTGAAGACGCTAATCTCAGGAACCCCCCTGAGGCCGCGCATAAACTCGTTGTCACACTGGAACCCGATGATTTTACAGAAGAGAAGTTTTCTGTATATCAGAATTACCAACGCGTAGTGCACAAGGACACCCCAAACGAAATTACCAAGAGCGGCTTCAAACGATTCCTTTGCAACTCACCCTTGAGGAGAGAGACGATGGTATCACCAGACGGACGGAAACGTCGCTTAGGTTCATACCACCACTGTTATAGATTGGACGGTAAGCTGGTTGCTATTGGAGTCCTTGACCTCTTACCAGAATGTGTAAGCTCGGTCTATTTTCTTTATGACGAGAGCATACACCAGCATGCGCCAGGCAAACTTGGTGCATTGTACGAAATTGCCCTAGCCATTGAAGAGGGCTATGGCTGGTGGTATCCAGGCTTCTATATTCACAGCTGTCCCAAGATGCGTTATAAGATTGATTACTCACCTCAATTTGTTCTTGACCCCGAATCATTGACCTGGGACCCCTTGGACCGCGAGATGCTGCAGCTGCTCGACAAGAAGCCGTTTGTCAGTCTGTCAAATGAAAAGAAGAACGCTTTGGGTGAATGCACTGACGAGTCTCCGCCTTCTCAAAAATCCGTGAAAACCAGTGCGGATCATATGGACAAAGGATCTGACTCCTCGGCATCCGGCGATGAGGAGGATGGCAGCTGGCTCTTTACTTCTGGGATGCCTGGTATTCCTCCGATAGCGTCAGCAGCCGCTTGGAACATGGACCATATTGCCTTGAAGATTGCTCCTAGTGGCCCGTTGTATAAAACGTCGGATCTTGTCAGTTGGGATGAACGTGGTGTTGAGGAACACCCTGGACTGAAGGCTGTGGTTGCAGAACTTATCGCGGCGACTGGACCGGACTTGATGGATCGAATTTGTTTGGACTTTGTATCACGGCGGTAGGCGAAATATGTCAGAGCAGGGCCAGATTGCATACGAAGCCTACACCCATCTCAGGGGCTGCCGCGTAGCATACCGCAATAGCCAGTCTACTCCTGACTCAATATTGCTCCATGTGGTTTATGATATTACTTGGTAAAAGACTGCAACACCATGGGAAGGGAACATTCTGACCACAGAATATAAGATAGTATTACAACCTGATTGAGAAGAAGCGATGTCTATGCATCTGAATATCGCAGTACTTTACATGTAGTCGGGTTGGCTTCTTTGATTGGTAGAACGATGCAGATATCCAAGCTATCACCCCGCAATCTCCAACCAGCCCACCACACTTTTTTCCTGACTTATCTTATCATTCACCTCGGTGAGCAACTGACCTTTTCAACACCAAAAACCTGCGTCATTGCCGTTTTCACGTCGCATCTTTTACCCAAGCGACTAAAGGCGCTCTTTGTCGTTTGATCCACGAAATTTTGCACATTGCCTAGCCATAACAGTAGGCACTTGCCTGTACCGCCATCACGATGGCTTCCCAGCAAAACCTCTTCTCACCTGCCGAACTCGCATATCTGCATCGCTCGCTCTCCCTACACCCTCCAATCCGTCCTGATGGCCGCACGCCGACACAGTTCCGCCCCCTCACAGCCGAGACGGGTGTTCTCCCTGGCACGAATGGTAGCGCGCGCGTTCACTTCGCCGATGGTACAGAGGCGATTGTAGGAGTTAAGGCTGAGATTGAAAAAACTGGTGGAAGTGAAGAGCAGCAGGGGGAGGAAGACAGGTCGAGGGGCGATTGGCTTGAGTTAGCGGTGGAAATACCAGGGCAGAGGGATGATGAGGCGTCAACGGTGTTTTTGGCTGAGATGTTGAGAGAAGCGCTATTGGCGGACAACGAATTTGCCAAGAAGTTGAGGATCAACAAGAGGTTTCACTGGAGATTGTATCTGGATGTATGTGGTGTTGCCGGATTATAAGAGGTCTGCCGTGCTAATTTCGATACAGGTTCTCCTAATATCCCCTCCTCTATCGTACCCTCTCCCACTACTATCTCTCACAACACACCTTGCCCTCCTGGCAACGCGCCTCCCCCGCCTCAAGTCCGAAGGCGATGAAGATCCCATGTTTGACGACGACTGGGAGGCCTCAACATTCCTGTACCCACGTGAGGGCGCTGATGTAGCAGGTTCGCGGCCACCTATCACGCTACTTGTCGTTGCGATTGGTGACAACATTATCTTTGACCCTGCCAAGGAGGAACTTGCTGTTGCAGAGACTGCGCTGGCCGTGTCCGTGGCGGAGGTCCGTCGCATCAAGGCAGAGGGGGATATGGAGGTTGACAAGACCAGCCGGGAGCTTAAATTGTTGTCCATCCGAACTATTGATCCCCCGTCGAGACTCACGCCACCTGGAGTGCCACATACGACGAACAATGGAGCCGGACAGAAGGGTGAGGCGCAGACGACCGAAGGTGTATGGAAGGCACCGCTGGGTGGAACCAAGTTTGGAGTAATGGACAGCATAATACAGGCTGTGTTGGATAAAGGAGGAGTGGCAGATGAAGTGTTGGAGGGGTTGGAAGGTGTTGAGCTACAATAAGTTACAGGCACGACTTGTATATAGGGGTGGTAAAAAGAACTACAAGGCCTCATGAGGCTAGATATTCATGTTCTCTTAAAACTCGTGATCCTTGGGCATGGGAGTCGCTATGCTACAACTATATGATACATGCAGGTTGCAAATCTTTGTTATACACATCTTAAAAGACGCCGAACCACTTCTTAGGTTCTTCAATCTTGTCTTGTACCTCGGGCTGAGGAATAGGAGCTGCTTCGACGACAGCCTGTTGCTCTGGTTTGGGTTCCTCCTCACTCTTGCCAAACATAACGGTCACGGGGTCCGTTGCTTCGATACCATGCATCTTCATAAAGAGACGACGCTTTGCGACGTCGTCGAGGTGGTTGGTACGGTGCTCCCTAGCCTTCTCGGCCTTGTCCTGTTCGTGAAGGGCGATAACGTTCTTCCAGCCGACAAAGAAGTGGATGGGGTGTGTCCAGAGATCTGAGATGGGAGGGACGAAATCCTTGTAAGGAGAGTTGTAGGCATAATTCAGGAAGAATGTGAAGATGCCAAGGGCGAAAAGAGTTCCCTGGTGGGGTTAGTTTCCTGTGGCGTGCATTGATGACGGCTGGACCAGCTCGAGATGTTAATTTGGACGTACCATAGTGATGAAGGTATGCAGAAGTCGGCTGTGCCAGAAAAAGTGCTCCCATGTACCCTCGGGAGCCATCATACCAGGGTAGTGCTTCTTGCTCTGGGCGGCAACCTCGGTAGCGGTCAGGTCAGGACCATAGTGCTTAGGCACATTGTTCTTCTTGAGACGAGAACCGTGAGAAGGAGGGTTGAAGCGAGCGGGCTTCTCGAGAACAATGGGCTTGTCCTTTGAGGAAGAGGATGCGAAACGAATCCGGATGCTGTTCTGCGAGAGAGGGATGCTGATACCACGCCATAGGGGACCCTGAAGAGGGAGGAGAAAGCGGGGGATGATGGCACGGGAGGTCATTGTGTCGATATATACAGATGATCAGAGAAAGAGGAAGAAAAACCACCTCCTCGCGCGACTTTCGAGCTTGGTGGTTGCAGTGGTTTCGTGATGCCCTCACGTTTACTCGAGCACAGAAGAATCTTTTTTCCGGAGCCGTTGAGAAAGAAGCGAGGTCCGGCACGGAGGTCCCACTCCGTCTGGTTGACCCGTGTGAACTAAGCCTGTCCTGGCTTGGCTAAGTGCTGGCCTGAGAAAAAGCAGGACTTTACAGGGGGTCACAAGGTGATCAGAGTGACAGAGTCCGTCTCACTGAGGATCAATTTTTTTCGTCACTAGCATGCATATTTGAGCCAAAGTGCCTGAGGATGACCCCGGAATAACGAGCATCGCCGATGGAGACCCGCTTTGTGAGCTTTGGTCCGACTTTACCCGGAGCCACAATTGTTAGAAACAGGGGGCAGAAATGTCGGCTTACTTACTCTGCATCTCTGATTGGCTAAAGGATGGTCAGCCACCTGTGGCTTTCCAAGAGAATGAGCGATTCCGCCTGGTTCTAACCGGCCGTGTCATGCTGTCATAAAGTTTTATTTTCTTGCTTTGGACTTTTTTCTCTCTCTCTCTCTTTCCTTTCCCCATCCACATTCTCAACCATCAATCGACTTTACGTCCTCGGCTATAGCCTCTCACTATCCTACCTCACCTCTTAACCACCTAATACCAAACCACATTCACAATGGCTGGCGGTAAGTTTTCAACCAGTGTCCTGGCTTGGTTTGCGCCGAACATTAGCACAAGTCTTTGCGAGCCAATTGAGGAGCACGAGACGGAGACGCTTTGCTTAGAGGATACTACGACTTCAACTGCCTGTCGAAAACACTCTGTTGCTCGGTAATGGCGATGCCAATGGCATAAGAACACTCCAGCGGTCGCCAACTTCGGCACCCTAGTTCATCATGTCCTGCGCCATTTACCCCAAACCGAGAATCATGACTACGATCGTCTATCATGGCCCATCAATTGTCTGAAAAGCAAAGCCACTCTCTACTCTTCCTCAATTCTCACAAGACTCGCCTGATATAGCACGACCAACTCACTCATCTATCGATTCATCTTACTAACTCAAACCCTCTTCAGGCGATATCAAGAAGGGTGCCAACCTTTTCAAGACCCGATGTGCTCAGTGCCACACCGTTGAGAAGGACGGTGGCAACAAGATCGGCCCTGCCCTGCACGGTCTCTGGGGCCGCAAGACTGGTTCCGTCGACGGTTACTCCTACACCGATGCCAACAAGCAGAAGGGTATTGAGTGGAACGACGATACTCTCTTCGAGTACCTCGAGAACCCCAAGAAGTACATTCCTGGTACCAAGATGGCCTTCGGTGGCCTCAAGAAGCCCAAGGACCGCAACGACCTCATTGCGTAAGTATCCACATCGGCTGAGCTGCAACCAGTTTTGGAATCAGTCTCGCTACTGCATCTCGAGATTGCCTTGTGCGAGACAATGAGTCCAAACTGACAAAGCGCCCTCCTGCCCTTACCTTACCATGACCATTGCTAACCGTTACCCAATAGCTACCTCAAGGATTCCACCAAGTAAGCGACTTTAGATCGCGTGTAATGTTACGACTTTTGATAGATGGGGACCGCCAAGGGGCATTTGTACTATAGATTCCGAATTCCACGCAGCACTTGTTAAGACATGACACGTGCTTTGTATCCATTCCCATCTTTCCTCTTTATGCTCTTCGCCCGATACACTTTTTTTTTCCGAGACAAAGAAAGCCTGGCGTTTGTTGAGGCGAAACAGGAATGACATGAGACTTAAAATAAGGTGCCCGCGTCTTTGAATGCAGAGCCCGTTTCTTGTTACAACTAGGCAGACTTTTGACGGTTTCAATCCCAACTCTTGACTTGACTACTCTAGCTGCCTCCCGTGAGAACCATTTTGTGCCTAAGTATACCTCCTTTGTTAACCGATGCCAACGTTGTCAATTGTCAGACACTTCCCCATGAAAGACCTGCGATAGCCGATCGCTTCTTGAAAAAGAGGGGTATGTTTTATTGGCCAGGTCTTTTTGAGCAGTTTTCTCCCTCTACATTTCATTGTGATCGTATGATTCCGATATATTTCCGTCTGAGACCCGTTGCTCCGGCGGCGTATGCGAACGGGATCTGCGGCGATCAGCGGCCAGCATGGCACTTCTGGTTTTCCATGTCTCAGATTTTAATTTTTTTTTGTATTTTATTTTTGGAGATTTTCCTTTTTTACCCCTGCCAATGATGCACGATCCTAAATGACATTTGGAGAAGTTGTGCCACGAGGTGGCTTGGGGCTCGGGATAACCTGCGGCGGTGAGGGGTCAAAAGCATAATCATCATAAGAGTACTACAAGTTTAGACAATTTATAGGATGAATTGCTATAACTCCTGAATAGTTATACTGAACTTTGCTTACCTATTTAAGACTCATACTGGTTTATGAAGACTTTTGAAATTTATATAAAGCGGATCAAGTGTATTAGATTTTATTGTCTACTGGGATATCGGCTGGGTCTAGTTTGACCTCCCCATCTTTGCCTCCAACTTACGGTAAGTTTCTGGGTTTGACACGCTTCGCTGTGTGGTTGACAGCGCGCGCTCCCAGTCCACTGCATCGATTCCAGACTCGGATTTCTCTTTCTTTAGATACCGCCGGAGGGCGCTTTCAGCTGCTGTGACGTGCAGACCCCCCAGATCCGCACCACTGAAGTCGTTACAACGGGGATCACGGGCAACAGGTTCAAGGCGCTCGAGTTCGGCAGGCGTTGCAGCGGCGTGTTTCGTGCGATAGATGGCGCGAAGAATATCGACTCTCTCGTCTGCTGTGGGGAGGTCGATGAAAAGACGTACGTTCAAGCGGCCGGGTCGAAGCATGGCAGGGTCAATCATATCCGGCCGATTAGTTGTGCCGATAACATACACACCCGTACGGTCCTGAACACCATCGAGCTCAGTGAGCAGCGCGTTGACAACACGAGTGCCAGCCTCAGTGGAAGCACTGTCACGCTTCGGAACTAGAGAGTCCATCTCATCGAAAAAGAGGATGCAGGGGGTAGAGGATCTTGCACGGTTGAACAGCTCACGTACAGCACGCTCCGATTCACCCACATACTTGTTAAGGAGCTCCGGTCCATTAATAAGGATAAAGCTGGCCTGTGCTTCATTGGCAACAGCTTGGGCGACCAGTGTTTTTCCACAACCAGGTGGTCCCCAGAGAAGGCAGCCAGCGGGACGACCCAGACCAGCACGGCGGTAGAGTTCGGGGTCCTTGATAGGGCCAATAATGGACATATTAAGCTGGTCGCGAGCGGCGTCAAGGGCACCGACTTGATCCCAGGAGATGTTGGGGATGACCGTGAAGCCCTCTTTCCGCAATATAGGGACAAAACTCTTGATAGCTGTCGTGAAATCTTCCTGTGTCAGAGAATAGACCTCGGGCTCGGAAGGGAATTCTGGCGGTTGTTCGTCTGCGAGTTCCATGAGATCGGGGAATTGGTCCGAAGGAAGCTCGAAATGCTTGTCACATTGAGCGTTCTGACTCCGTGCCACTGAAACTTGCTGTGCCAATGTAATGACGTTCACAAGGTCTGAGGCGACAAATCCGTGTGTGATTTTGGATAACTCGGCGAAGTTGACGGTTTCTGACATGGCAATGTCTCTCGTGACAAGTTTGAGGATGTCCTGCCGAGCGTCGGAATCGGGTATTCTCATTTGGATTGTGCGCTCCAATAGTCCCGTTTTGAGTACAGCCGGGTCAACGTCTGTGAGTTTGGAGGTTGTAGCCATGGCAAGGATGTGTCTGTCCTTGTCTTGCTCCATTTCGAGCCGTCGCATCTGTCGCATGAATTGAATCACGTTGCGGCGTTGGGCATCGGAATGCCCAGTACCCCCGGGGTTTGACATGTACCAATCGATATTCTCGATGAGGACAATGCATGGCGCAATCTTCATCGCTTCTTCAACGGCATCATTAAGGCTGCGTTCCACACGCTCCGGATCGTCAAAACATCCCGTGAGGGACACGATCGGCACCTCAATTTTCGACGCAAGAAACCTGATCAGCGCTTTCTTTCCAATCCCAGGCGGACCCGATAGTAGCATTCCAGGAACCTTTCGAAAGTTACTCAAAGCATACAGCTCTGGTCTTTTCAGGACAGGATGTATTTGTCTCCAGAGTTCTGTATAGATGTCGTGCACGCCAGCAATATGCACGGCGTCAGTTGGATGCTCAACCTTGTAGCGACTCGATTTTGTTGTCTTCTTCGTGGGCGCCTTCTCCTGCTTCTCCGTTGACACAGCATCCTGGTCTGTCAGGGCGCCCTTCGGCGTGGCGGCTCCATCCTCCTGAACGCGGCGTTTCTTGACCGTGCGGGACCCTTCGTTTGTAGTCTGAGGTGCGTTATCTTGAGAAGCTGGCGTGGGGGCTGGAGTATGCCAGAGCTTGGTCATTTGCCTATTAAGCAGGAAACGGTCATCGTCGGGTTTGGGAGGCTCTTCGAGTTCGGCTTCGGAGTCGCTTGATTCGCCGAGTTCTTCCTTGCGGAATTGGAGCACGCGATCGATCGAATCCTCCAAAGGCCGTTTCTTCTGCCGAGAAAGGCTCGAATTGGACCGTTTGATAGCCTCGTATACAGACGATGTAGTCTTGAAAGGCTTGCCGTCGTTGGCATCTTCCAACTTTTTCAGGACCTGATATACATCGCGGTCGAGGCCTTGTCTAAGGTTTAGACGAGGCCTTTTTGCGCCGAGCGTCATGTTGTCCGCGGGCTGTTGTGAGTTTCTGTGTGAAGGAAAATCGGATTCCCCCATGATTCCCAAAAAAAAAAAAAGTTGAAGACAGCTTTGGTTGACAGAAATACTGGGGCACAGATGGAGTGAGGAGGTAAGCATCACGACCTGTTTGTAACCGATTTTTGCTGGAAGGCACCAGCCACGGCCTATACGTACTTTAATACGAATTCGAATCAGAGTTACCAGCTGCGACTTGCTTCTGGTCATAGAAGTAATTTTGTGACTCTTTCTTGATTGTTGCCGTCCCTCGGGAATGCTCGTATACAGACCATATGAGCCACCTTTAGGTGTTTCTGTTCAAATTTAGGACTAAAATAGGCATAATCTAGGCAAAGCATTCGAGTTATTGAATAATCGTCCCGGATTAAGATAGGTTCTGTTACTTCTATAAGATAACTTAGACAAACTCACTCACAAGATCTCTCTATACATGGTACCCAAATACAGGAAGCTGCACTTGATTTTGTCAACTTGGAGGGGTGCCTTATCGATAAGCATGAACCCCGGTTTCGCGCCGATGACGATGCTCTTCCCTCGTGACAATCGCTATCGTTGAAGCGACAAGCAACTTCAATTGTCGCGCAATCTCTTCTTTCTAAACCCAAGATAAGCGCATCCGTCGCAAATACCAACTACCGCGATCCTCACCATGGGCGGAAATGCCAGTAAAGTTACAGCCCAGGACAAGTAAGTCCCTCCTATCGCTTATACCTCCCCGCGATTGCGCTCGTGACCGCCTGTACTGACGCCTTACTCTCAGGGCGATCCTGGACATGAAGAACCAGCGCGATAGGTTGCACCAGTACCAACGGCGCATTACAGTCCTTACAGATAAGGAAACCGATATCGCAAAGCAGATGTTGGCGAAGGGTGACAAGAAGCGCGCTCTTTTGGCACTGCGGCGCAAAAAGTACCAGGAGTCGTTGTTGGCGAAGACGGATGCGCAACTAGCACAGCTCGAGAAATTGACCAACGATGTCGAGTTTGCACTAATACAGAAGGATGTCATCTTTGGGCTGCAGCAGGGCACAAAGGTTCTCAAGGAGATCCATGCTGAGATGGGAGGCATAGAGAACGTCGAGAAGCTGATGGGCGAGACAGCGGATGCTATAGCATATCAACAGGTGAGTGGCTATGACCAGATTACACTACTGAGTACATAATACTTACAAACCTACAGGAAGTTAGCGATATGCTTGGAGGTCGCATCTCCAACCACGATGAGCAAGAGGTGGAAGACGAATTGGAAGCCCTCGAAGCCGAACTTGCTGCCCCTACCCAAAAACTACCTTCGGTCCCTATTACAAAACCAGAGGGACCTGGAGAGGAACGCATCGAGACACCCGTTGAGAGAGTAGAGCAACCAGCTATGCTAGCAGCATAAACAATGAACTAATCATCTTTGGTGTTCGAAGCATTTTGGACAGAGTATCAGCATTTTCAAGATTTTTAGCTATAATTAGACTTGGGCGTATACAGCGGTCACGATGAGGCGTTGAGGTATTTCTGCATTTCGATCAATAAACATAGTGTATCTGTCATTACTCTATTATCTGGCTTGTCTACGCGTACTTGCTGATGAGTTTCCTCATGATGGACATGGCACCTCCGCGATAGCCGCCTCCAAACATGGCGAAATGGTTAAGATGATGGTACCTGTGGTCATGTCAGTGGGCTCAGGTGTTGGAAAAGGGGGCATCTTACAGTTCGTATAGTTTCACTCTGTCGGGCCACTCAGCTGCAGGCTCGGCCTTGGGTATCAATTCATGATACTCCTGCCAGAAGTGGTTGCTAAAACCACCAAACATATTCATAATTCCGATCTCATACTCAGAGTGGCCATATACGGCCGAGGGATCATAAATCACTTCTTCACATCCACCTCGTCCTCCAATCTGCCCTTTGGAGTGGTTGCCACTCCACAAATCGCCGTGGATAACAACAGGTGTGATGTTTTTTACGACATCATCACCAATCAACCTTGGAACTACCTTGCTCACAACTTGCTCAACGGTCTCCTCCAACTCTGCGTCGGGACCATTGTTACGTAGCGCTTGACGGGTGATGTGTCTCAGACGATTGTCAGCGTAGAACTCGGCCCAAGATGTCCGCCACGAGTTATCCTGCTCCGTGGAGCCGCAACAAGTAGCCACCGGAAACCCAAAGACTGGCTTATCATAACCATCAGGGATCGGTGCGGGTGTTGTGTGCAGCTGTGCAATCTTGGAGGCTAGAGTCTTGCCTGAGCCGCCAGTAGCTGAGGAGCCCAGGTCGAGAAAATCAGTGGCGAGGAAGTAGTGTCCAGGACGCGCGAAGAGAGCTCCGTGAGCATGAGATCTAGGGCAGAGTTTGGGTACTACATCGGCTATAGCGTTGAGAGAAGCGTGTTCGCCTGAGTTATGTCAAGGTCATGATCTGGTACGATGAGGGGCATGACGTATTCATACCTTTAAACATAGCCTCTGCTTCTTTTCCTGTTCCCGTCTTGACAAAGTAGTTCACGGGCTTCCCATCCTTCTCGGAAGTTATCTTGAATGTCGATGCAAAGCCCGAACCACCATGAGAATTCATGGCTGAGTTGGCGGGGTCAAGGCCCAAGGCCTCGAGGATAGCGGGGTCAACTTTGGTATGTGGCATGGTGTATGTTGGACTGTTGATGGAGATGCAGGTGAATGGGGGAGATGGTAGTTAGAAACGCGAATCCTAGGGATATTGATGGGAATTCCTGGCTCAACCCAGCTGAAATGATTGGAAGCAGGTGCGGGATGGGATAGGATGGGGTGACGTCAAAGTTGGGGATGTTAGTAATGCGGGACTATGCAAGACGACGCAGTGGCTATACTTTCGCCATGACCGAGATCGAAGAATGAGCAGAGCATTATATTATTATGTCGTCACTGCAATTATATGTACCACTTAGTTCTACATGTGAAGTCCGTGTGCCTTCCTGAGACCCAAGATCGAAGAGATCGAAATCCGGAGCCCGGGGATGGGTGGGGCCGTACGGGAACTAGGCGGGAGTGTGCTCCGGACAATTCGCCGGTTGGTTCTCACGGAGACCGAACTCTAACTCACATACGCAGGTACAAGTCTATTCTTTGCCGCCCGCAGAAGTAGTCGCATGTGACTCACAAGACACACAGTCGTACTCGACAGCCGTTGCATGGGGCAACACTCTCCTGCACTGTAGATCTTGTACGTACACAATGTCTGTGTCAATTGTTCCTAGTCATGACAGCATAAGTGGCTGTTAAGTTTGCGGAGAAAGTAATGAGAGAGGAGACGGAAAATGACTTTGAACCACAGTCTATCACAAGGGTCACGTATGAAGATAATGCTCCCACTTATCCTAACTTGGCTGCTGAGACAGGACAACTAAAGTCGTTCTTGCGTGGGCAATACTCGAGGGTTGAGCAGAAGCCTATTAGACCATCTACGGTTGGGTATGGCTTGCAAGTAAATAAAAAAATGGGCAAAGCAAGATAATACAGTTATTTTACAAAACTTTTTCTTTATTGATAACTTCAAAGCCCAATAACACAATGGTAGGTCTGGCTTAGATGCTCCGCCTCGGACCCGAGCCGAATCGCCAGAACCCACATCGGCCCCGTCAATTCCAAGATGAAAGTGTTTTGATTTGATGAGATGGGATATCCTTGTTGTTTCCGACAAACGCCAGGCGTGAAAACATGCGGGTATAGAAGCAGAAAAGAAACATTGGCTCGCTATTCGTTCCGGTAGTAATTCGTCAAAGACCAGGGTGTGTAAGTCTCGGTCTATTGCTTGGTGGGGGTCTCGATGTAAGATGATGCCGCGATGGTTGTGCCACTGCTCAGTGAGGCATTGTCCGAGTCAACGCTTGGACTTTGTGACGACCCTAACATTGAGTACGAGGCAGAGTTGTTGCAGTGGGAGCCGCCGTTGAAGCAAGTTGTACAGGGGCACATTGGGTTGTTGGTGAGAGGTGGTGGAGGAGCACAGTGACGTGCGAACCAACTCTTTACTGAAGAAGGCATGATATGTGAGTGATGGTGATGGTATATATCTTAGTTGTGTCTTGGTGTAGTGATTGTAGATGTATGTGTGTATAGTTGGGATAGAGTATGACGGGAACAGTCGCTTGATAAAGACCAAAGGGTAATGAACCACACTTCAATTAGAAAAGAAGGAAGAACAACAACAAGAAGCCTCTGGGTATTTATGCACCCAACTTTAATATCCAACAACAAGCATGTGGGACCCGGAAATCAAGCCGAGCAGAACTTTCTTGTCGTCGAGACTCAAAAAGACAAAAAGAGAAGCCATCCAAGTCAAACCAACCCCTGCCATGCCTCGACCCATGCACACTCGCGGAACGGGACATCTCGTCTCTTCAGCCCAGATCCCGAGAGACGTCCGGGCAAAAAGTGGGTTCTCGGATCTCTATTTCGCATGGCGATGCCTTCACTTTTTACCGTTTGCCTGGAGACGTTTTATAACCCGTTTCTTCTCTCTATCTCTTGATTCCGTTTCCCCAGAGCCAAGACTTCGTCAACATGGGTTTGGCAATGGCGTCGCCTTTAGCAAGTTAGAGGGCTTATTTTCCCCTCATAGAAATCTCCATTTCCCCGCGTTTTCAAGTGTGATTTCTGGTTTCCCCCAATGAAAATGGCCTGGGGAACAGGATGCAAGGGGACACGTGCTGGACGGGGGATGGGCGCAGCAAGCGAGTGTGGCCTTATCATTTAAGTTTATTTGGGCTCATGTTTAATTCCATGTTGCGTGTTAGTCAATTGTGGTTTGGAGGCGCTGGCACGTGAGATTGACGGATGATTTGAGTGAGTGAGTGAGCTCACTATAGGATGTACGTTCATAAGCACGAAACCAAGTCTCATTAACATATCACTCATATGCTATTTGCTATCATAATTGTATCATCACCGTCACGCGTCGAGTGTGTTATTGCTGCAAGTAAGCTGCGTCCAATATCCCAATATCTTGATATATACATCCTGTGGGTCGACTTACGTCCATGAACCATCACAACAACCCAAACAGGTCAGGACTAGCCAGCTATCAATCATATTCATACTTCTAATCAATAACCCTTCACCATCTCCCATGTCGTCATGATCAAGATCTCGAGCTGTGACCTCCCTTCTTGTCATCTACACACAATCACGAGACTTGTTGGCCATCCTGAGCCGCGCCTCAGATACAGATCATCTTCGGTCTTGAGTCGGCATTCGCACTCAAACCCATGTCCTTTCTTCTACTTCCAATAACTTACATGCGGCTCTTCCGTAGTGGATCTAGAAATGGAGACGACGCAATTCCCGATCGATGACAACGGAATGGTTCTCTATTGGCCCATGTTGTGCGGCTCGACCCGATGCCTTTACAGTCTAACGACATCATGAGATGTTTTTTTACCATCTTTTTTCCCTGTCTCTATCTTCTTCAGATTTTGCGTGGGTCTCGGCGAATAACCGAGGATAAGTCAAAGGTGCTGGGAGATGAAAGCGTGGTCCGACTTGTCAATGACGGTGAGTCATGAATCTCTTGCTTATGAGGGTCCTCTACAAGAGATGGAATAAATCGTAGAGGGTCGTATCAAATAATTGAGGCTCAAGTTTAGGCTGCAGTGATATGTGATAGAAGATCGCCAAGTCATGTCCACGCCAACCTCACGTCAACACCACAGATCCTAGGTTATTTTCCTTAGAGAAGTCTGATATGAAAGAATTATTAGCTTGACTACCATGCCTTGGTAATGTCTCCCTCTATCTTGTGCACTCGAAAACACATAAACATGCCATAACGTCCCATTATGAGGTAAGACTGCGGCTCTGAGACGATGCATGAAATTGGACCCTTACATCCGAGAAACTGATTAGCCGAGTCTGGACCGACAGGTCAAACCGTTCCCATATACCTACTCTGTCAACCTATCTCTTGAAACCTCTATCATCTTGTGAAGCAGAGGTTGGGTCTTCCTCAACGATGAGTCTACCGCTGCACCTACACTTGTCTTGACTCACCACTTATCTAATACTTGCAACTCAGCCAGATAACGCTGCAAAGGAACTCTTTTTCACTCACAGTCAAGTTGATATGAGCTCTCGGTTTGGTCCGTAATCTGGTCACTCCTCGCCAGATCGACATTTCACTTCTACGCAGTATGGACCAAGCATACAAACAAACATCATGACAACGGCATTGAAGAATTGCAGGGCGTGGATACGCAAAAAAATCATCTTGTTGGAGACCATATCACCCGTCCATCCTTGGAATCGTCCGTCCTTCTATCGAACCATTCGGACATATTCGAGAGCATCGAAACCATGCGTCTTGCGAGCCGCAGGCTCCAAAACCAATCGATGCATGCTAAATTAAAACAGGAATATCCACCGTGTCTCCCACTCTTTCATGAGTGTTTGATCAACTCCCGGTTTTATAGGAACCGTAGCCCTTAAGCTCAGCCTCACATGTTGTTATTATATCATATCCTAACACCTGCTCATCCGACAGCTTTGCAACTGCTTTGTTTAGATTCCGAGGTTGAACTCAACACCGACATCGATGTCACGAGCTGCAGACATGTTAGCAATCAACTCTTTCGAACATTCAGAAAAACAAGAGGTAACTCACCCATCTTGACGACCTTGGACAGCTGGACGGACTTCTCGGCAGCGGTTTGTAGGTCATCGATGGAGAAGATCTTGAGGCCGGAGTTGTCGATGAGCTCACGAGCCTTCTCGACGTTGGTACCCTGGAGACGGGCAATGATGGGGATCTTGAGGTTCATGCTCTCGACGGTGCGGATCAAACCAGTGGCGATAGCATCGCATCGGACAATACCACCAAAGATGTTGACGAAGATGGCGGTGACCTTAGCATCGCTGGTGATGAGCTCGAAAGCCTCTCGGATGGCAGCAGGGGTAGCACCACCACCAACGTCGAGGAAGTTAGCGGGCTGGCCACCGTTCAGCTTGATGATGTCCATGGTGGCCATGGCGAGACCAGCACCGTTGACAAGGCAGCCGATATCACCATCAAGCTTGATGAAGTTGAGGTTAGACTGGGCAGCGCGGACCTCATCAGGGTCCTCCTGGGTGGTGTCGCGCCACTCGAAGACATCCTTCTGTCGGAAGTCGGCGTTGTCGTCGAAACCGAACTTGGCGTCCATGCAGAGAACCTGGTGGTCAGAGGTCTCAGAGAGGGGGTTGATCTCAATCTGAGTGGAGTCCTTCTCGGTGAAGATCTTGTAGAGCTTCTGGATGGTGTCCTTGGCCTCCTCGATGCACTGCTCGCTGAAGCCGAGCTTGGTGGCGATCTCGCGGGCAATCTCGTCAGTCACACCAACGTTGATGTCAATGTAGTTGGTGTTGATAGCGTCAGGGGTCTCCTTGGCGACGGTCTCAATGTCCATACCACCCTGGGAAGAGGAGACAATGACGGGGCCCTGGCTGGCACGGTCCATGAGGATGGCGAGGTAGAACTCGCGGCGAGCAAACTTGCGCTCGCAAATGTAGACGGAGTTGCAGAGACGGCCGCCAGCGCCCGTCTGCTTGGTAACGAGGTGATGGCCGATCATCTGCTCGGCGAACATCTCAGCCTCGTGGGGAGAGTAGATAACACGGACACCGCCCTTGAGACCGTTGTCGAAGGTACCCTTTCCTCGGCCACCGGCAAGGACCTGAGCCTTGATAACCATATCATCGTTGCCAATCTTCTCAGCAATCTCCTTGGCCTCCTTGGCGGACTTTGCGACGGAGCCCTTGGGGACACCAACGCCGTACTGTTCAAGTGATATATGGTTAGCAACCCACAATATACCATGACAAGAGGGACGCCATCAATTTCATTCGTATTATCGATAGTCGTTATAATGGGACCCAAATAGATAAAACCTTACCTGTCGGAGGAGGTCGGCAGAGAGGTACTCGTGGATGCTCAGAGCTCGTCGTTGTTGAACACCAGGGAATCGAGCGGCAGGGGCAGCGATCTGAAGTTACAGAGGATTAAGTCAGCAACTGTTATTATGTGTTTGCATTCGGATTTCCATTTCGCGGCGCATCAAACAGCACTCAAGCTTTGTTTGAATACATAGAAACGAAATTAGAATTGGAAGTACCTTTGAGGCGTTGAGGGCCGAGGCCACAGCACGACTGCGGCCGAGCTTGAACATGGTGACTATGGTTGAAGGGGGAGGGGAGATGGGGGAGTATGAGGGGAGAAATGGGGTGTGAGAGGGAATGAAGAGAGCGGTTTTAGATCGTCACAGGAGGTAGAAAAAGAGGTTTTCGGATGACGAGGAAAACCAAATCCACGAAGCTACGGATACTCTTCTGCTCAATCAGGAGCGCCAAACAGACC